>CABHPH010000126.1:0-74703 GCA_902168325.1 Peromyscus nudipes
CTTATCCCTCTTAAATACAAAAGATAAATGAGCTGAGAAAGAAATCAGGGAAACAACACCCTTCACAATAGCCACAAATAATATAAAATACCTTGGTCTAACCCTAACCAAGCAAATGTATGACAAGAACTTCAAATCTTTGAAGAAAGAAATTAGAGAAGATACCAGAAAAATGGAAAAAAAATCTCCCATGCTCATAGATTGGTAGGATTAACATAGTAAAAATGACCATTTTACCAAAAGCAATCTACAGATTCAATATAATTCCCATCAAAATCCCAACACAATTCTTTACAGATCTTGAAAGAACAATACTCAACTTCATATGGAAAACAAAAAACCCAGAATATCTAAAACAATCCTGTACAATAAAAGAACTACTGGGGGTATCACCTTTCCTGATTTCAAGTTCTACTGCAGAGCTGTAGTAATAAAAACTGCATGGTATTGGCATAAAAACAGACTGGTGGATCCTTGGAATCAAATTAAAGAACCAGAAGTAAATCCACACACCTATGGACACCTGGTTTTTAGTAAAGAAGTCAAAATTTTACAACGGAAAAAAGAAAGCATCTTCAACAAATAGTGCTGGTATAACTGGATGTCAGCATGTAGAATAGTGCAAATAGATCCATATCCATCACCCTGCTCGCAACTCCAGTCCAAGTGGATAAAATATCTCAACATAAATACAATTACCCTGAACCTGATAGAAGAGAAAGTGGTAAATAGCCAGTGCTGGCAGAGGAGACAACATCCTGAACAGAACACCAATAACAGAGGCACTATGATCAACAATTAATAAATGGGACCTCATTGAAATTGAAATGTTTCTGTAAGGCAAAGGACACTGTCAGTAGGACAAAACGACAGCCTACAGAATGGGAAAATATCTTTACCACTCCCACCTCTGACAAAGGGCTGATTTCCAAAATATATAAAGAACTCAAGAAAATAGATATCGATAAACCAAATAATCCAATTTAAAAATGGAGCATAGATCTAAACAGAGAATTCTCCTCAGAAGAATCTAAAATGGCCAAGAAACACTTAAGGAGATGTTCAACATGCTGAGCCATCAGGGAAATGCAAATCAAAATGACTCTGAGATCCCATCTTACACCTGTCAGAATGGCTAAGGTCAGTAACACAGTGACAGCTCGTGCTGGAGAGGATGTGGAGCAAGGGGACACTCCTCCGTTGCTGGTGGGAGTGCAAACTGGTACAGCCACTTTGAAAATCAGTGTAGAGAACTGGAAATCAATCTACCACAAGATCCAGCTATACCACTCTCGGGCATGTACTCAAAGGATGCTCAGTTCATACCACATTTGCTCAGCTATGTTAATAGCAGCTTTATTTCTAATAGCCAGAACCTGGAAACAACCTAGATGTCCCTCAACAGAGGAATGGATTTTAAAAAAAAAAAAAAGGTGCTACATTTACACAATGGAGTATTACTCAGCTGTTAAAAAATGACATCATGAAATTTGAAGACAAATGGATAGAACTAGAAAAAATCCTGAGTGAGGTAACCCAGACCAAGAAAGACAAATGTGATATGTACTCACTCTAAGTTAATATTAGCTGTAAAATAAAGGATAACTTTGCTAAAATTCACAGACCCAGAGACAATAGGTAACAAGGAGGGTTCGTGAGCAGATGCCTGGATCTCCCTGGGAAGGGGAAATAGAAGAGATTTCATGAGTAGACTGAAGGCAGGTAGGGATGTGTAGATGTAACCATCTTATTAAATAAGGAACACAGAGCCAATTGCAGAGTTAAAAGCCCAAGAGGTCAGAGCAATAGCTAAGTGCTAAAAACCCTTTCTTATCCTACTGCTGCTGCTGTCCTTCCCCTCAGCAAGAGACCTACTTCCTGTCTGTCTGTCCTTTTATTGACTTTCTGTTCTACCTTCTCATTGGTTGTAAACCCAACCACATGACCTCCTCATCACTGCCTGTCTGTACAGACCTCCAGGTCCTCTGTGGTTGGTATTGAGATTAAAGGCATGTGTCTCCATGCTGGCTGTATCCTTGAACACAAAGAGATCCGCCTAGCTCTGCCTCCCAAGTGCTGGGATTAAAGGCATGCGCCACCACCGCCCAGCTTCTGCTATGGCTTGCTATTAGCTCTGACCCCCAGGCAACTTTATTAACATACAAATAAAATCACATTTCAGTACAAATTAAATATCACCATAGGGATGAGACCATGAGGAATCAGGTTGGGGGTTAGGAGGAGTGTACTGAAAAAGACCATTGGCAAAGAGGGAAGTATTTGGGGGCCAGGTAAAAATCCTGGCACAAGGGAATATCCCAAGTATCTACAAAGATGACCCCAGCTAAGACTCCTAGCAAGAGAGGCCATGGAGCCTGAACTGGCCATTTCCCATGACCAGGCAAGACTTCAAGTGGAGGAAGTGGGAAACCAAGCCGGCCACATAACCTTTGACCTACAGTCTGTCCTGTCTACAGGTTGTGGTGAAGTAAGGGTGGCCTAGAGATAGAGGGAGTGGCCAACCAATGACAAGTCTAGCGTATAACCCATCCCAGCAGAGTAAGCCATCCATGACACTGCCTGGAGCACCAGGACCCACAGGCTGGATGACCCGGAGACCTAGGATAGAACTAAACATGATGGAGGAAAGAACAATGTCAGTGTAATGATGCCTAACAATATTCTGCTATACACATAGATTGGTGCCTAGCCCAATTGTCATCAGAGAATATTCATCCAGCAACTGATGGAAATAGATGCAGACCCACAGGTGGAGCTTGGGGAATCCTGCAGAAAAGGGGGAAACAGATTGTAGGAGCCAGAGGGGTCAAGGAGACCGCAAGAAAACTCACAGAATCAACAAACCTGGGCATGATCATAGGGGCTCACAGAGACTGAACCGACAACCAGGGAGCCTGCATGGGATTGACCTAAGCACTCTGCATATATGAGACAGTTGAGTATCTTGGTCCTCTTGTGGGGCTTCTAACAGTGGGAGCAGGGGCTGTCTCTGACTTTTTTACTGGCTTTTGGGGCCCTACTCCTTATACTGGGTCACCTTTTCCAGCCTTAATACAAGGCAAGGGGCTTAGTCTTACTGCAACCTGATATGCCATGTTTTGTTGGTACTTCTGGGAGACCTGTCCTTTCCCAAACAGAAATGGAGGAGAAGTGGATTAGGGGGTAGGAACATAGAGGGGGGTAGAGGGAAGGGACTGGGAGGGGACGGGGGAGGGGGAACTGCAGCTGGGGTATAAAATAAATAATTTTTTAAGAAAAGGACAATTATTTGAAGTATCAGTTGAAACGCTAAGCACCTTTTCCTTTTGACGTGCTCACTACTACATGAATGTGTCTAACCTCTGGATGAAGAGAAAGCTCATTACTCCTTGCTTTAGTTCACACCATCCTGCAACTGTTGCAATGCACACTTTTTCAGGGCTGCATGTTGTTCCACTGTGTTTTATGGTGCTGGTGCCCAAGCCCAGGGCTGTGTACGCCGTTGAGCTATGTACTGGGACCATATTTGTTTTCTGTATTTTCATTCCTAGCTCTATTTGCCTTCTCTAGACTTTGATTTATTTTTTTCCTATTCCCCATTAGTCTTATTTGAATTTCATTTGTAGGGATCTATGGTTTATTCCTGATGCTGATTCTTTATCATATATGCAGAAAATATCTTCTCATCCTCTGTTAGTATTTGGTCTTGATGGAATCAAATTTGCTTACCATTTTCTCTGTGGCATAGGCATTTTGGTTTTCTTTAAAAGTAATTTCTTCCTTATTAAATTAAAGTTGTTCTTAAATTTTTGCAACACATTTTCCCTGTTAGTTTTAGGATTTCAGTTTTCATACTTCTGCTTGGAATTTGTTTGTATATGACATGAATTAATAACCTAATTTCCATTTGTTTTTCTTGCAGAAAGTAATTTGTCACAACACCATGTGTTTTATAGAGTATTTTCCCCAAGTGATTACAGTGTCATTTCAGTAACAAACTAAGTTCCGCATCTAAGTCAGTTTCTGGGGTCACTGTGCTGTTCCAACGATTTGTTTATAGAGTCTCTACCAACCACATGTTGTTTTCAATACAGTAGCTTTGTAGGAACTATCTGCAAAGTGATAACCCCCATTGTTCTTCCCTTTCAAAATTATCTGAGCTCACAAAACATCATGTTATTATTCCTATGAATTTTAAGACCACATCACAAGGCATCAGCAACATTCTGGAGAGATTTTTAGTAGGATGGCATTGAATCTTTGGATAAATTTGGGAATAAGTGTCTTTACTATCTCGTCATCTCATCCATGAGCATGTTATAGCCCACATGCATTCCTGTCTTCCTTTCAGTCATCAGTAATGCCTCAAGATTTTCACCATATTTACATGTAAGGCATTTGTCTTGTGTATTTAGTATTTTCCCTTTCTTGGGGTTGTTCTGTTTTTATTAATGTCATAAATAACGTTTCACTCTGTATTATTTTTATTTTGTTAACATAACCCTCAATGCCTGCTTTGATTTACATTTCTCTATTAGATTCTTATTCTTTATGGGCTATTACTTGTTGTTATGGTTTAGATTTTGAATGCCCTCCAAAACCTTATGTGTTGACAGTTTGGTTCCTATTCCAGCGGTGCTCAGATGCAGGGTCTTTGGGAGGTGACTGGCTCATGAGGGCTCTGGTCTCATGAATGAACAGCTAGAGGAAGTAGTGGAAGCTTCAGGAAATGGGGCCTAGTGAGAGGAAGTAGGTCACTAGGGGTGTACCACAGAGAATATATTGTGTTCTCTCCCTACCCCAACCTTGCTCTCTCCCCACTTTCTGCTTTGCTTCATGGACGTCATGAATGGTATAGGGTATTATTTCCTTCTTTCTCTCCATCTCTCCCCCACTTTCTTTTCCTGGCCACTGTGAAGTGAACAGTTTTGCTACACCACACTTCCTATAAGATACTCTACTTTGCCCTAAGCCTACAGCAATAGGACCAAGTGACTGTGGACCTCTGCAACCCTGAGATAAATTACAAATTTCTCTTTAGGTTGATTTTTCTCATTTTTTTTTCAGTGAGTGGTCAAAAGCTTACTAACACACTTATATTTATATAATAATTTTCTCAATGTAGTCTCTAAGTTATTTTTAATCTTATATTCTCTTTTGTCTACATTAAAACTGTCATGCTAGCCTTCTTTTTAGTCAGTCATTTTGCATGGTACATCCTTTTCCTTTATTAATTTTAAGGATTCCCATGTTCTTTTATTTGTTTTGGAGATATTTCATGCAAACGGCACATTCACACATTGGTTTGTTTTTGTTTTACCTTCTAAGATCTTACCTTTTGATAAGTGAGTTTTATCTCTTTGTTTTCATTTATAAGTACTTGGTGTAGCAATTAAAATGTTTTCAGACTTGGGTTATAAATGATACCACCTCTAAATATGAGGACATCCATTCTCTTTCATGACTAGAAGCCTAGCGGTGGACAGGTTCAAGACAGTGTGATTAGTACCCTTGCAGCTGCCAAGAGGCTGCCAGAATAAGGAGATACATGCTTCTGGCAGGCGTCAGAGAACTTGCCCTTGAACCAGACAGGATAAATTGGTGTATTGAGTACATCTGGGACCCTCATCTTCCTATAGTCATCAGGATACTTGGCCTGCACTCACCACGTGCAAGAAGTCCAAGGGAGGTGCAGAGTTTCAACCTCCATGCCACACTATTAGGATTTAGTTCTGATATCATATCTGTTGTTTCATTTTTGTTCTGACTTCATTCTAATATTTTAATTTTTTTGTCCTGGTTTGTTAGTTAACCACACTTTATTTGATTTATTTTCCTTCACCTACTTAAGGTTAAAATGTCTGTGTCATTTTTGAAGTAAATGTACCTAAATTTTTTCATTTATAGGATATATACATTTATATATGGAATTATATAGGGAGACTAATTCAGAGTTTTCTCTCAGAACCTCAAGCAGTTCACATATCCCCCTTCCTTTAACAGAGACTTCTGTGCCCTTTAAAGCCCTTCTGTATTCCAACCCAACTCCCCTGATACTGTGTTCTTACAATTCATTTGGTTGATATCTTGGTTCCATCTTGTTCTGATAACATATCATACACAGTTTTGTTTAGTGGATTCGCTTAAACTTGCAAGCGTAATTAAGAGTTCCCTCTGCTTCTTGCCTCCACCTCCTTCCTTTTTTTTTCTGATTCAAGCCAAAGTCTAACATTTAGTCATCGTTTAGTGAGTACAATCTACATGGAGATCCTAGTGGACCTAAAATGCCTTTATCTCCACTTCACTCTTCTACTTAATTTCTTGAGTAGGTATAAAAGCACATGTACATATCCAAGAAGTATAATTTAAAAGGTGGCTCATTATGAATTTCAAGAACTCAATTATTTGCCCTTAGGACTTTGAAAATACATTTCACTGCTTAATGACTGCTCTGTAAAGAAGTGAGTTGCCAATCCTATGACTGTGGGAATCATAGTTAATCTTTTTTATTCCCCCTCCATTGTTTTTTTTTAAGGTTTATCATTATTCTTGCTGTTCTGCACCATCAAATGTCTAGGCATTGAATTCATCTATGTATCACTACGTTTGTAGTTCTTAGTCTCCAGTTGGCTAATTTTATAGCTGTTGTGCCCAGGCGTCATGAAATTAACCAGTGGCAGGGCAGATTTAGAGTTAGGTTATGTTCCTGGGGTCCTTGCTCCATACAGGTAGCATAACTCAAGCCTGTAGGAGATGTGGCCCCCTCGCCCTAGACCACAGCTTGTCTGAGACAGCAGCTAGCTTCAGACACAAACTCTTTCTTGTGAGTAGGGACTTTTTCATCTTGTTAAAGATAAACATTTCTATCTTCACATAAAGTGCCAAAATCCTGTTCTCCTCACCCCAGGCCGAGATTTATGGGCTTCCTGTCACCATAATGATATCAACACGTTAAGTACTGGCACCTCTGTTCCAGATCATGCTAGAAAAGGTGGCAAATTTGCTCTTTTGATTTCTAGCAATGCAATACCCATTCTCTCTTTAAGATTCATTGATTTTTATTTTATGTGTATGGGGTGTCTTGACTGTATTTATTTATGTGCACTGCGTGTATACTTGACACCCGTGGAGATCAGAAGAAGGTATTGGATCCCCTGAATCCAAAATTATAGTTATGAGCCACCATGTAGGTACTGGAAGCCCAACTGTAGTTCGCTGCAGGAACAGTAAATGCTCTTGACTGCTGAGCTCTCTCTCCAGCACCATCCCTCCTCCTCTTGTTTTTGGCTGTGTTTGGTAGAACTTAGGGCTTTATACCAAAGTGCTATACCATTAAGCTGCACCCCAGCCCAGAGGTTTCCTTGCTTTGGGGTATGACTTGTTTAAATTTTTAGTAGCGTTTCCCTCATTGTGTCCATGACTTTAGTTTGATAAGTATATTTTACTCTATTCAATCTACTCTTTTGTCCAGAAAATTCCCTGGTCCTTAAGATCACCAGGGTTAGAAATTTAGAAATTATATTGAACCCTTCCCTGGTGTTCAACCAGTTAAAAATCCCTGTTTATTCTGTTAAGTTCCCTCAATTTTACGCTTTTACTCCTGCTTGATCTTTATTGCAGATCTTTACTGCACGCTGTTAGCCCTCTCCACCAAACAGACTTCTTCTAACAGTGAGCCCCAGAGGCTCTGGTGTACATTTTAACAAGGGAGGTAGCATTGTGGGTGACTTAACACAGAGTATTTATGTTCTTGTCTCCTCTCTAGCTGGGCATCCGTTCTCTCCCAGAGTAACCTCGCATCTGAATAGAACTTGAATATCCCTCTAGTCTTCCTACCAGCGATATACTCTTCTGCTTTCTTATGCCTGGAGATTTGTTGTTTACTCGTTATTCTCCTTCAGTCCCAACGGGAGCTTACATCACCGCTTTTGTCTCACAGCGTTACTCTCTGTCCTCCAATAGACATCAACAGTCCAGTCCATTTTCTCAGTGCCTATACCTACTCACCTGGCTGTACTATGCCCAGCTCAGGAATGGGTCCACAATGATCCAGGTGTGAGGAACCAAGGGAACGCATGGGAAGGCAATAACGCTGTGGTAGAAAAGGACCCCAGGCCGGGCGGTGGTGGCGCACGCCTTTAATCCCAGCACTCGGGAGGCAGAGGCAGGTGGATCTCTGTGAGTTCGAGGCCAGCCTGGTCTACAGAGTGAGTTCCAGGAAAGGCGCAAAGCTACACAGAGAAACCCTGTCTCGGAAACCCCTCCCCAAAAAAAAGAAAGAAAGAAAAGGACCCCAGAAAGATAGGGATGGACGGGCAGCAGCAGCAGTGGACACTCAGGACCCCATTTCCCTGCCATAGATTTTTAACTCAGTTTCATTACTTTCTGCAGCAGAGATGGAGAACCAGGTAAGAGCTTCCAAAATTTGCTTGCATGTAGCGTGAATGAGGGGCTCTGGAGTGATGCTGAGAATAGGGGTTTAGTTGCTGGTAGTGGCAGATGAAGGAGCTGGAGCCTGAGTGGAAGCTAGCCTCCAGGGTCTGGGAACTGAGATGACATAAGTTAGGAGGTGGAGTTAAAGACAAAGCATTCCAGAGCATTCTTTCCTAAAACAAGAACATAGGTATATATGCAGGGGAGAAAAACTTCTCATAGTCAAATGTTTAGGGAAAAAATAGAGATGATTTCTTAGTAGCAACTTTTCTAAGAGACTTAAATTTTGCAAAGTGCCCAATGAATGTTCCAAAGTGGGAGGCAGCATCAATTTTTACTCAGGGTATTTAGCATACATGGCATGTCCATTAGTGCTGCTAGAACACAGTCCCCAGCAGGGCTGCTTGAGCGGAAGAGACATATTGTCTCACAGTTCTGCAAGCTGCAAGTCTAAAATCAAAGATGTCAGGAAATCTGGATCTTTCTGATGTCCATGAGGACATCTTTCCTGAACTTTTGCCTTAGTTTCTGGTCATTGAGTGGCAATCTTTGACACTCCTTGCCTCGTAAAACTGGCCTGCTCTCCACCTTGATGCTCGCTCATATGCACCCTCCCTGTTTGGAATGCTATCTCCACATTCCCCCTCCTTATAAGGATATCAACCATGTTGAGTGATAGACCCACCCTATCCTAGTAAATAACTAATTACACCTACAACAACTCTACTTCCAGATGAAATAATATTCTAAGAAACTGAGGGTGGACTTCAATGTGAGCTTGAGAGGAAAACAAGTCAACCTATAGGATAACCATGAGATGTAGCAGAACTGATGGCCTCCCTCCAGAACTGAGCATTGGAAAGGCCTGTCTAGACAACAGGGGAACTGATGAATGGCTGAATTCGCTGAGTCCATAGGATGTGCCAACAATCCAGGAACAGTGGCATGGTGGCAGCTTTATAAATGTGGTAGCAGTCTCTGATTGTGCAAGGCACTTGTTCAAAGTGATCACAGTGTGGTTCAAAGTAAAGTCTGCTTACCTCACTACAAAGTCCTCTCTCTCTCTCTCTCCCTCTCTCTCTCTCTCTCTCTCTCTCTCTCTCTCTCTCTCTGTGTGTGTGTGTGTGTGTGTGTGTCTGTGTGTGTGTGTATTTGTGTGTGTGTGTGTGTGTACGCCAACTTGCTGCTTCCCAAAAGAATATGAAGCTCATTAAAATGAAATCCTAGCTGTGGAAATAATGGGGTTATTTTTCCACCCCTCACTAATGCCTAATCCATACTGAAAAGTGGATGAGATTTGAAACACAGCAAAAGCAATGAGGCTTCCTCCTCATCACTGAAATAAATCTGTTTAATACATACGAGGCAGTCCTGGTTAAATGTTTACCTTTTGAACCCTATACTGAAGGAAATGGTTTCCTGAAGCTCTGGCTAATCTTTCAGCAAACTGTCAAACTAAAAACTTGGGTGCTTCTTGATGAGGATTTTAACTGCACTATTGATTAGAGTGCAGCTAGAAACCATTTTCAGTCTTATCTTCATATGATTTAATTGACATTGAGAGGTATTTTAATTGAAACGTTAGGCTGCCTCAGTAGAACAACCCTTTGTTTCTAGCAAGGCAATCTAGCTTTTATGCTTTTAATCGCCATCTGTTGTTCAATAAATGTCAAATCGTTCCTAATGGTCTCTCTAAGCATAGGGTTGGTTTTGTTTAATTTGCTTTTGTGCTCAGTGTTCGTTATGGGCAAATGAGTCCTTGCCGTAAAAGAGCACCATTTCTCATGGTGTTTCAGTCCCGTTAGAAGGAAGGAGTGATTAGAAATAAAGAGACAAGAGAAACGCTTCTTTTTTTTTTTCAATCCTTCTCAGCAGTGGAGAGATTTAGAAAGTCTATAAAAATGTTTCCTCTCAGTAGTGCTGGTGATTTTAGTCCCATTCAAAGCAAAAAAAAAGGGAGCAGAGACAGTCAGAAGTCTTTGAGTCACATGAATTATCGGAAATGGTAGATGCTAATATATATATGTATATATATATATATATTTGTGGGGTGGGGTTGGCACATCCAAATTCAATATAAACTGAAGGCCTCTTAATGTCATAAGCCAAAGCAACTGTTTTTTTTTTAATCCTGTGACTATTTTGAGTGGATATAGAAGCATTGCAAAACTCCATTAGCAAGAGACTCCGAGGTAGAGGAGGAAGATGTTTGATCGTGGGAGGAAAGAAGACTTTCTGAGAAGATACATATGACCATGTTAAAAGATGGAAGTACTTTTGTGCTCATCCTTCTTGGTTTCCTGACACTAAACATCTTGTGTGGAAGGTCATCTTCCAAAGTTAGGTTAGCAAATGGCCTGTGAAGAACTCTGAAGCAGATAAGGATTATATGACTATTTTGGGAAGTCTGGGCATTCACAGAGACCCATGAATATCAGGGCACAGTTTTCCAACCAAGAAATATGCTTGATTGCTTAGATCAGGGTTTAAAATATTCTCTAAGAGCTAAGAAGTATATTCTAAGAGGTAATTAAAATGGGTTGAAATACAGGGCTATAAATGGGGGACTGGCACGATTTTACAAGAAACAGATCATAACTCAACATTCTAATGACTTTTTCTCTGGAGAAGGTCAGCAAAGCTATTAACAAGGGAAGTGGGCACGCAGAGTTCTCCATCCCAAAATGTGGCTGAACTTTGAACAAAGTACCTCCGTCAGGATTCTTACTTTAATTATCTGGGCTGGCTGCCTTTTTCCAGGAACAAGTGCTGAGGGGGCTAAACGGGCAGCTGGGCTTCCGAGTGCCCTTCTGCTCTCTGCTCGCTCTCTTCCCCCAAAGGGACAAGAAGAAAGATGCTGACATGTTCATTTTTTTTTTAGGCACTGTATCCAAAAATGCAGTAAATTATTGTAAAAATTAGAGTCCCCCCAGACCCAGGTAGAATTTTCCACACTGAAAACAAAAGATGGGGTTTAACAGTGGTACCTCCATCAGTCTGTTCCCTGTCCTTAGAAATGAATAGACCCAGCAACGTGAGTCATGCATCCATTGTAGAGTTTAGAATGGGGCTTCATCCTCAGGACTTGATCATTTTAAAATGCATTCACTTCCCCATTGCTGCCTAGTATTATTCATGCAGACACCCACTATATTGCTTATATAATGGTTAGCCTGTGCTTAGAGAAGTGTTTGTTTTGATTCTCCTAGCCCACATCCTTTTGAACTAAAAAGAATGCCTCAGAACCTCTAACAACAATTATTTATTGAATTAAAAAATTGTGATGTAACAAGGTGTGGCGGTACACTTCTGCAATCTCAGCACCTGCAAGGCTGAAGCAAAAGGAGAGGGAGCTGGGGGCCAACCTAAGGTACAAAATGAAACCCCACCCAGAAAAAAATAATTACAAACTAGAAGTCTGGAGGATCTTGAGCATCTTCCCAACTCTCCTCCTCATCGGCTGACCTCAGCCTGGGGGGAAGTGGGTGAGCAGGGTGTGTCTCTAAACAACCTTCACGTCTATAGACACCCGGCACCTGTTCTTTTCTTTGGTTCCTCTGGGGCCCACTTGAGACTTAACCTCTATAATGCTTGAGGGCGTAGCCCTTATGGTAGAGCCTAGCATGCGTGAGACTCTGGATTTGATCTCCAGCATTAAATAATAGGTTTTTTAAGCTCTTGTTGCCCCAGCTTTCAGAAGTTGAAAGATTAATGACTGGTACCATCAGACCTCGCTCTTTGTAGCAATGGCATGGCCAGCTTTGGACCCCCTCCCCAGCCAAGGGGTTCACCCATGTGCTACTTCAGAGTCACCTGAGGTCCCTTGGTTTTCTGATCACCCGCACCCCAGCCCTGGACATCATGGGTCATACTCTGGGCCTGGTTCCGTGTAACCGAGATCTCGATACATTGTCATAATTGCTCTTCAAAGATGTTTATCACAGAATGCCAGAAGAATTTTTCAAGCCTCCTGCTGTTAAGCATTCTAAAGGTTAAGGCTTCCAGTAAACTGTGATTAGGGAGAAAAAAAATCAACGAAATAACTGTATAATCACCTGCTATATTTAGCAGGCTAGATTTGCAGAGTAACCTGGCATTTCTGCCCTGCAGCCTTCTTCAACACCTCAGGAAGTCTTCTGGCCAGGACACGATGCCTTGCCAGACCAGCACCTGGAGCACAGTTACAAGCCCAAAATATCTCAACATTTCCCATAATAAAAGGGAATCCATCTCCACAAGAAAAAAGAAAGAAAACGACTTACTATAAAATGGCTGGGATGAGGCAGTGCCGGTTTGTAAAGCAAAACTGCTACATAAACTTCAAGCCAATCTTTTTGTCCCTTTGAGCTGGTATGAGATACAGTCCCTCTCTTTCCATTGCCCAGGACCCAGGCTTGAGGATGGCAGAGAGGCTGTGGCCTCGACTCTCTGTTGTTTCTCTGTCTCCATTAAGCCCTTTGCTAAATTTCCTTTTAATGTCACTCTGTTCTTCTTTGCCTCAAATAAAAGGATGTTTTTCAGGAAGGCTGCCATTCGTACCTCAGGGTGCTCTGGGATTCACTTTGGGGAGGAGAGACAAGACAAAAATAATAGCTGATGCGGATTGCATATGATGGACCAAGAACCTATAAGGTGTACCATGTATATTAATTAAAGTCTCAAAGACGCTCAGTGGAAAGTTTTGCTTTCACTTAATTCCCATTTTACAAATGAAAACTTGAGGTACCGAGAGGGGGTGAAAGTTCCCCAGCATCACATAGCCAGGAAGAACCCATTGCTTTGAACCTAAGAAGTCTGACTGTCAAATCCACCCTACTTTTCAAACTCTTTTCACTGCCATCAGGGCTCTACTTCTAGGAGAAACTGGAGTAGTGGGAATGTTCAGTCCAGCCCTTTAGATGCGTCTACAGATCCTGCCTGTACTTCAGCTGCTGTGCCCCCGCTCCGCTCCCCCCCCCCCCCCACCCCCACCCCCACCCCCACTCCGTAACCAGCAGAAGGAAGGAAGAAAAAATGGCTCCAGAGAGACAGAAGGGATCTGAGACGGGTGCTCACTGGGAGGGTCAACCCCTTTTCTACACTCCTTGGATTTCACTGTGAGGGAGGAGTAAGAGCTAAGACAAGCTGGCTTCCACAGGTCGTCTCCACTCTTAGCTGTCTCGTGAATGGAATGTCTGGGTGAGAACTTCATTGAATATAGAGGTTTACAGCTCAAACAGGATTGGAAACTACTGAGAGTGGAGCAGTCCCTGGGTGTCAGTTTCCTTAATTGTCAAGCCCTTCTAGCATCTGATTTACATAGTCCAGTATTCCCTGGAGAGGAAGGGTAGGCGGGTGTAGGCTTACAGCACAACCTGGAGTCATCTGGCTGCCCATTACCATCTCTGCGACTGTCAGTTCTCCTTGCCCAAAGCAGAGAGAGGTCTCCCGAGGGAAGCGGACAGGCTAGGGAGGATTGAGACTCTATCCTCAGCCCAGGCGGGCAAGCTTAAGAAATGTTTGAGGGTAAATGGAAATAAGATGAATCTGAGAAAGGCCTTCCAGCAAGCATGAAGTACTTGAGTATCCATTTCTTTCACTCATCTTCAAAATTCCTTAATTTAGCTGCACAGTGTTCTCCTGCAAGTGCATTTTTTCTCCTGTCTATCTAATCCCATGAAAGAGTTAAGAAGATCCTGAAATAGAGGTGTGTGTATGTGTGTGTGCATGTGCGTGTGCGTGTGCGTGTGCGTGTGTGTGTGTGTGTGTGTGTGTGTGTGTAATTCATGCCAGGAGCCATTTGGATAGTTCACTCAGGGCATATATCTAAGCCACGATTTTTTTTCTCTTTTCTTCCTCCCTCCCTCTTTCTATCTCTCACTCCTTTTCCTTCCTTCCTTCTTTCCTTTCTTCCTTCCTTCCTTCCTTCTTTCCTTCCTCCCTTCTTTCCTTCCTTTCTTTCTTCCTTCCTTCCTCCTTCCCTCTTTTCCTCCCTCCCTCTGTTCCTTCCTTCCTTCCTTTCTTTCTTGAACAGAATCTCACTATGTAGCCCAGACTAGCTTTACACTCACAATTCTCCTCCCTCTGCCTCTCAGGTGCTGAGATTACAGGGGTACACCACCACACCCAGCCCTGAACTGTGTTTCTGTAGAGCAGAGGACGAATGCCCTGTTCACAGCTTGTGTCCTGACTCAGTGTAAATCATATTTGGAGCAGCCTCAGACTCATATGACAGAACACAGTGGTCAAGAGGGAAATGCTGGAGCCCAGCTGCTGCGCTAGGCTTTTCACCCAGTTGTAATAAGGGGTGGGATTTCTGGAAGCATCCTGAACAACCTCTGTGGACCTGGTGCGACATCTATAAAGTGAGAATAATCATAATTATGCCTAAAGGTAGGGTTGTTCTAAGTGTGAGGTACCAGCAAGAGTTCCAACAATGCAAGCTATATACAGCCACAGAAGGGCCTCTAGTCCAGCCCTAATTCCATTTCCTCTTCCACTCCCCCAAGAGGCCCTGATTGCTGGCTTTGCAGAATGCAGATGCCCAGTTAAAATGGAAGACTAGCAGGCATCCTAGCTGCTGACAATCAGAAGTTACAAGGTCCCTGGGAGAGACGGGCACTTCATTAGACTTTCTTGCTGGTATAACTTAAAATGGAAAAGGCTGCCCCGAGCATCTTGTCATCAGAATAAATATTCTTCATTCATTCGCCACACATTCATTAAGCACATTTTAAAAATAATAGCTCACATTGCACAAACACTCCCCGAGTAAATGCTGTGCTAAGTGCTTTCCATTGCCCTCCGTTCACAGCAACGCTGGGAGGACAGTGTTGTTCTTTATATTTTTGCACAAGAAGTAAGGAAGCACGCCTTGGGTCATACAATAAATGGCGGAGCTATCATTCAACCCTGGCACAAGCAGGCTTTTCAATACCCTGCCATTTTCCTGTGTCAAAGAACTTAGTTCCAGATCCACACAGACAGGGAAGTGGGGGTAGCCTGTGGCATCATGTCCTCTCCCTCCACCCTTATCTATGAGGCTGCCCGTCTCATCTGCTTTCTCACTAACTGGTGGAAAAAAATCCCCAGGCTTTAGTCTGCACATTGAAACCAGAAGAAAACGATGCTGATAAAGCATTGCTATTTAGATACACAAAATCTAGCCTTCAGTGTAAACTTTGCGGGCAAACCCCCTCTGTTCTCTCGGCCATGACACTCAGACAGAAGGTATAAACAGAATGCACCTTGTTTTCAAGCTATACAGATGTAATCGTAAAGATTGTCTGGGGCATGCCTGTCTCAGGCATTTATAACATTTTCAACCATTTCAAGGAGAGAGCTTTCTTTTTCTTTTAAAAGCGAAATTAAATCATTTGTTTATTATAATTAGCAGTGCGTATTGTATCCATTGAACAATAGCACTATGTAGGAAGTAGTGATAATGTAATTATAGCATATTCAAAAGGTCTCTAAAAATATTCACAGTGATACCATATTATATATGTACCTCCTCAGCACATCTCACCACTATATACTACACTACAGTACACTACACACACACACACAAACACACACACAAACACACACACACACACACAGATCGAGAGAGAGAGAGAGAGAGAGAGAGAGAGAGAGAGAGAGAGAGAGACACCTTGCTTGGTGATTTAGCAATATAATTCCCATTCAAACTCAGTGACAGTTACATGGCTGATATTCCATGCAGCACTTTGAAATCTTTTATTAATTTAAAACAACCTACAGAATAAATCTTGTGGTTAAAGCATTTTTAATACAGAGGCTAGAAGGGGGTCTCCGACCCCAATGTTGTTCAGACACTTAACCTTCTGAGGAGTCCTATGGGAATCTTGGCTCACAGCATGCATGTTGGGGGACCAGACTGTTCCTTCCCTCCTCACAGAGCACAAAGCATCTCTGCCCCCTCACTTGGTGACGAGGTTCAGCCCTCTGGAGCTCACCTCTCACTGGCTGCTCTATCAAAACCACCTATCAGGGCAGGAATGTATCACTGTAGGTAAAGTGCTCGCTATGAAAAGATAAGGACCTAAGATGAATTCCAGAATCCACGTTAAAAAAAAAATCCAGGAGAAGAAGACACACTTTAATCACATTTTTGCTGCAATGGAAAGAGACAGAGCCGTGGGGCTCATCGGCCAGCCAGACTAGCCTATTCAGCATGCTCTGGGCTGGTGGAAAGGGCGAGGGAGACCCCCTATCTCAGAAAAAAAAAAGGAAAGAAAGTAAAAAGGAAAGAAAAGACTACAGACTACAAATGGCACCTGAGGAAAGGCACCCAAAGTTGTTCTCTGGCCGCCACACAGCACACAGATAGGCACACACATGAATATACACACTAGGTCAGGGGCAGGTGGAAAGCTGGGGACATGACAAATTCCAGGCGTTCCTCTTTGGCTGTACTAGGGCCACTTTTGAGAATTTGTTTCCTACCATTTCATATCTACTAGATGGTGGAGACAGAACTGACATCCGAGGACTCTTGTGAGATGAAAGATACAAAAGTATTTGGTAAATACTCAATTTAAGACTCTGCTGACATTCACTATGTGTTTTGGGTTTTTTTTCCCCCTCGTGGAGTTAAAATTTGAAATGACTGATTAAACAGCATTGACAGGAGGCTTCAGCACCATTCTGGAAAAAAAAAATGAAACTGAAAGAACAGGGAAATGTGACCCAGGGGATCAGTATCCAGCTCACCTGGAGCCGGCAGTGAGAGGAAAAATTTGTACAAGGAAAGTGGGTGTCTGTCTTCTGTGTGAGGCCACTACCCCTGCTGTTCTGGGGAGTGTGCTCCTCTCTACCAGTTCCTTGTGACAAAGCAGACCCCCTAACCACAATGGTTTTTTTTGAAAATTATACTAATAAGTAGGGATATAAATAAGGGGCTGAAAAGATGACTAACGTTTAAAAGCACTTCCTGCTGTTGCAGAGGACCAAGTTTGGTTCCTAGCACCCACATTGGGTAGTCCCCAGTTACCTATAACTCCAGCTTCAGGGGATCTAGTACTTTCTACTGTCCCCTGAAAGCACTGCCTTCCTGTAGTGACACACAGACAATGCACATAAACAATTTTTTAAAATAATGAGAATATTGTGAAAAATCAAGACATCTGATTTATACAATGCAGCCTACCCATCTTCAGAAAGGGGTACCCTAGGAGGGCACTGCCACTTGCTGCTCTTGGGCCTCCACGAGGCAGACAGAGCATTTGGCTCCCACAAACTCAGAGACCTGTCCTAAATATACGTATTAGAGATGGTCAAGCCTAGCCTAGATGCTGACAGTTCCATACTCTGCTCACAGCAGACATCATCAATCAACCACACTGTTCCTCTTCAGTGAGGGGAGACTTAATTTCCATATTCAGATATCAACTACAAATCAATCAAAGTTAAACCAATGTCTATTCTTGCTCTGGATTCCTCATGTATCCCTTGCCAATTCAGAAAACTGCCTTGAATATACATACTAGAGATGGTCAATCCTGGCCTGTGTTCTGCCAGACTTCCCTACTCTCTTCACAGCAGACATCATTGTTCAGCCATACTGCTCCTCTTCAGTGAGGGGAGACTTAAGTTTTCATACGCAGATATCAACTACCAGTCAATCAAAGTTAAATCATCAAATGATTCATCATCATCATCAAAAAAAAAAAAAAACTGAAGCCCAGAGAAGAACAAAGAATTCTTTCGCATGCCTGCCTAGGGCCCAACCTCTGAGTTTTGATTTTTGCCTGGAGCCACTTGTGTCAAGAGAGTTAGCATGTGCCCACAGAGGTGCTCCTCTGTACTCATCAATTCAAGAGCGCACATTCACATGAAAGCCATTAAGAGAAGGAGCCTTGCAGGGTCTCCTCTCATGGCTTCCACCTCATCTCCACGGCCCCCAGAGGGTACCACGTACAAGTTAAAGATGTGTACCTTCTTCATGCTGATTCTTCGTCATTCTTCTCTGCTGTCATCCTCACTAGAAACAAGGTGAAATGCAAAGCACTAGCTGCATTGCTTTCTAAAGCTGGGAATGTAGCTAAGTTAGCAGAGAGGTTTGCTAACCCAGCATGCAGAAAGCCTTGGATTTGATCCCCAGCACTACATAAACCAGATGCTGTTGGCACATGCTTATAACCCCAGCACCTGGAAGGTGGAAGCAGAAGGATCAGAAATCCAAGGTCACACTTAGCTATGGACCAAGTTTAAGGTCAGCCTAAGATACATGAGACCATGTCTTTAAAACAAAAGCAACAAAAGACTTATTTGGTGCTCCTTATTTTTTCTCTCAAAGTTCCACAAACAAAGAGGAAGCATTTTCTTCCCTCAAACTAACCAACACCCATCTATGAATATGAAGATTCTCATGGTTAGGATGCAACCACACCAAGGTCCAAACTAGTATCAGGAAATACTGTAGGAAGGAGTCCTTCCTTCGCTAGCACACTCTGCTTTTGCACCCACTTCCCCCTGGGAGGGAAACATCAATTAAGTACTTTATTTATGCCATTAAATTTCACACCAGCTCTGAGACGTACATATCCTTTTGCAGGTAACATGAATGCGTTTCAGAGAGATTAAAAGTCTTTTGCCAAAGTCACACAGCTAGTGAGCAGTGAGGACTTGAATCAAAGATTAGAATGGATACAGTTTCTAGGTCCACACTCTTGTGGTCCATGTGGCAGATCCTGCACAGCCATGTTCAAAGCTAGGCTGGCCTGGACCAAGACCCTGTTGTCACATTCTTGCCCTTGGGACATGCAAGAACAAGTCAGATCCCTAAAGGCTGCAATCGTACTGCTTACATAATAAAGAAACACACATACGACAGCAATTTCTTAAGCCCATTCTTCCAAGGTGATAATTCTAACTACAGCAAAACCATCAGTGTGTTTCTGGATGTCATCTCTTCCTTTCACTTACATGCATCTCAGCCTCTGTCAAACCTCTCCAGATACTCTGCAGTTAGCTTAACTTATGTCCCTCATCTACTGTGTTCCAGAGTATGCACCATACAGCCATCAAACTCCCTCCTGTTGCTCTGCAGAATAAAATCTGGCTCCTGATGATGGCTTATAGACTTCTATCCTGTGGGCCCCTGCTGGCTCTCTTCATCTTTAATTTACCCATTTTTAAATCTCTTTTATGTGTGTTTGCTCACATGGAACATTTATTTAGGAAAAATATATGCTTTTTTCTTGTGTTCATCTTTAACTCAAGATCTAGAAAACTGCCTGCTTTATACTCATTGCTCAAAACTGTCTGTTGACTTTATAAGTGAACATTATCTGCAACATGTAAATGAACTTAAACTCTCTTCCAAATCTGATTTCTACATGTCTTGGTGTGAAGGACATAAGGAATGTAATGGCCTAGAAACCACTGTTGGATCAGGCATGGCCTTGGTGTTTTAATTAACAGCATGAGCCTAGAAAGATCCTCAGTCTCAGTTCCCTTATATATTAGTGTTGACTTTATCGTGGGCAGATATGTTGATGCTACTTAATCATCAGATGGCATTGGAAACAGATGGACATTCCAGGCTCAGGTCATTGATTAATAACATTTTCTAAACACAGCATATGGAAAGAGGTGTTTAGGAGGAAATATGCGAAGTCTACTTTTGAACCCTCGAAGGTGTTGCCAGTGTGAACAGATAAGTATGGTAGATTATGGATCCTGCCCTTTTTTGCTCTAGCATGTTCCCAGAAGCTGGGACACTTTCACCAACTAATGCATCATTTCTTCATTGCCTCTCAGGTGTAAGAAAAACCAGTTATGATGGCTTCTTTCCTCATGGGGGTGTAGCGAGGCTTTCTTAGCTGTTGAGAGCTGTGCCGCATTCAGACAAAAGGAACTCTGTCTGTGAGGAGCATAAGGAGACCAAGCATAAAGAAGCATTTAAAAGGCCGCCTGAAGGGTAGGAGACAGGCTTGCAGGGAGCTCGTTCTGGCTTCATAATGAGATTTAAAGATTCAGAAATGAAAAGCAGAAGACACCGGCAGCAGAAGACATGCATCGGTTCTCCTCCCAGATGGATTAACGTTTGGGTTGTTTGTCCCAGATGTGAGTGCCCAGGATTAAAAACCTACCATATTTCTTCTGCAAGGGGACACTCACACAGAGGCAGTGGAGATCCCCAGGGGGTGCCAAAAAGACACAGCTGTCATCAATTCACTGTGGGGACATCACTACAAAGGTGCAGAAGCTAGGGACCAAGCCGTTTCAAGCATGAGTTACAACTTATCACAGGCCAGGGAGCCACTACCAGTCCCCCATCCTCACAAAGCCCATGGGGAATGGACATGAGACAACGGAGCCCAGAAGCCTGGAAAATAGAGAAAACGCTTCCCTTGGTCCTAAACACCAGATGGTTTCCTTTCAGATAAGACTTCCCAAGTGTCCTCAGCAGCCTTTCCTCTCAGCTAACCTTTGAGGCAAGCCCCCTTCCCCTTCCCTGGCTGCACCTGGCTCCTGCCAACTGTTCTCCCCCAAGGGTTCTGAGAAAATGAGTCAGGCTTTCTAAGTTCTGGGGTGGGGAGGGGGGGGACTTTCTACTCTAAGAAACAAGTCTCCAAAAGCAAAAGTAGCTTCTTCTGCCTGCGTGACTCAATCCCTTCACATACATTCTTCTCTCCCACCCACCCCCCACCATTGCCACTAGCACTGGGGTGCTCATGCATCCCCTTGAAGGCCTGAAAAATCACATTTCCTCCAAGCTTCCCCAAAGCTGGATTCTCTCTCTTCCTTGCTCTCCCAGTTCATCTGTTGCACTTTACTTCCTACAACCCCAAGTCAATTTGAACTGTACTTGCTGTTTGTCTAAGTTTCTCTCCTACTCTCCCTTCTCAGCCTTGGAGAGAGCTATGTTGGACTCACCCTGGTAGCTTCCAGGTCCTGCCATACTGAAGCCATTTAGCCAGTGTTTGTGGAATTCATTAGAGTAGGTGAGGAGAAGCCACACAAGGTGCATTGCTGCAGTGAGGGAAGGCAGGTGTTCTCAAAACGAGTGTGTTTATATGAGCTGCCTGGATTTCATAACCCAATGTTATTGCAGGGGGATTTAGGGATGTCTGCTCTGGCAAGAACCATAGTTATAAGCTTGACTATTCTCTGGCCAGACCTGCCAGCAGCTCATAGGGGCAGCCTCATGCTTCTGCAAAGCATCCTGGCTTAGACACATGGACTGGAGGAATGCTGGCATTGGCTCCTTGAAGTAGCAAGAAAGTGTCTGGTCCTCTGGGTTTCTCAGTTTCTTCTTCTGCAAAGTGATGAGTATCATCCCTATGCTTGCAGACTGTTATACAAACAGTAGTATATGGAATCTGTGGTACTGTAGCTGAAGTTTTTCTGTGTCCCGCCTGGCCTGCGGTCAGGACAAATCTTTCCCACTCACGTCCCCCAAGTAAACACACAGAGGCTTATATTAATTAAAACTGCTCAGCCATTAGCTCAAGCCCACCACTGACTAGCTCTTACACTTAAACTCAGCCCATTTCTGTTCATCTATATGTCGCCACATTTTCTGTGCCTTTACCTGCGTGCCATTACATGCTGCTCCCTGGACGGCAGGCTGGTGTCTCCTCACTCAGCCTTCCAGCCTTTCCACAATTCTCCTTGTCTGCTTATCCTGCCTATACTTCCTGCCTGACTACTGGCCAATCAGCATTTTATTTATCAACCAATTAGAGCAACACATTTACAGCATATAGAACATCCCACAGCAGTGCACAGGTACACACTTTTGAGTGTCTAGCACCAAATCAGCGTGCAACCAATTTGTTTCATAATTTACTCATTGGTGGAGTGTATTAACTAAGAAGTACACAACCTAGAGACAGAAGATCCTCAGCCTTCAAACAAGTCTAGATTTTGAGATGCAGATTAGTAGATATGAATGTATGTGTGTATGTGTGTGTGTGTGTGTGTGTGTGTGTGTGTGGTGTATGTGTGTGTGTGTGTGTGTGTGTGTGTGTGTGTGTGTGTGTAAATACTCTAGGGACCCACAGGCCACACCAACCAGAGAAGCAGGCAGGTTAACTGCAGAGCTTCACCTCTTCCTCCTCTCCTTCAAATCCAACTCTCCAGTCTTACCTCCAGCTCTGTAGCAGACTGCCTCCTGTGGCCTCCCCTTCCTCTATGTCCCCATCTCTAGTGGATCACACAGATCTTCCCCTCCAACCTTCCCCCTCCTAGCAAGCCTTCCCAGGGAGCCCACCAGGCAAACCTGCCAGAGAAGCAAGTAAGCCAGCTAAGAAGTCACTCTAGCTTCAGGTCTTCACTCTCCCTCTTTTCCTCCAAACACAATCATCTAGTATCATCCCCAGCTCTATAGAAGACTACCTGCCAGAGCCTCTCTCACTCTCTGCCCCCATCCCCATGGGACTAAGCAGATTCTGGTAGAATACTCATATCCCTCCCTCGTGTGAATCAGCAACCCCACTTCTAACCCATCCCCATTCCTAAGTGTCAGCTCCCAAGACCTAGAAACTCATTCAACCTGGAACCCCCAATAGTCACACTTAGCTGGATCCCAGAAAAATTTCCTACCAGGAAACACACAGCCACCACAGCCTCCTAAAAACCAGAGAGGCAACAGAAACTAAGGAACAAGACGACTACCCAAAAAAGACAAGACCAGGTATTGGCACCTAGAATTGCAATCATTCCAAACCCCAGATGCCTAGACTCCAGCACAAAAACAATCAACAATAGCTGAGAGAAATCAGGAAATAAAAAGTTTAGGAACTTGAACAGAACCTCAGAGGCAAGCCTCACCAACAGAATACAAGAGATAGAAGAAAGAATCCCTTAGTATTGAGTACGTGATAGAAGAAATGGATACCTCGGTCAAAGAAAATATTAAATCTAAAAAAAAAAAAATCCTGGCACAAAACATCCAGGGAATCTGGGACACTATAAAAAGACCAAATCTAAGAAAAATAGGAATACATGAAGGAGAAGAAACCTAGGTCAAAGTTACAGAAGAAAAATCTCCCAAACCTAAGAAGGAGATGTGTATCATTGCAAAAGAAACACACAGAAAACCAAATAGAGTAGACCAGAAAAAAATTTTCCCTCAGCACATAATAAAACACTAAGTTACAGAAAAAGGAAAGAATACTAAAAGCTGCAAGGGGAAACAATCATGTATAAAGGCAGAACTATTAGAATAACACCTGGTTTCTCAAGGGAGACTCTAAAGACCTGAAGAGCCTGGACAGATGCTCTACGAACTCAAAGAGACCACAGACGCCAACCCAGACTCCTACACCAGAAAAATCTTTCCATCACCATAGATGGAGAAAATAAGACCTTCTATGACAAAACCAAATTTAAGCAGCAGCTATTGACAAATACAGCCCTAAAGAAGGCTCTAGAAAGAAAAATTCAATCTGAAGAGGTTAACCACATCAAGAAAATACAAGGAATAAATTATCCCAGACCAGCAAATCAAGATGGGAAACACACACCACCACCACCACAACAACAACAATAGCAAAATAACAAGAGTCAACAACTCTGCTCACTGATATCTCTCAATGTCAATGGTTTCAATGACTCAACAGAAAGACACAGACTAAGAGAATGGAAGTAAAAACAGGATCCATTCTCTGCTGCATCCAAGAAACACATCTTAACATCAAGGATAGACATCACCTCAGCTTAAAGAAAAATGCAAGATATCCCAAGCAAATGGATCTAAGAAAACAAACTGGTATAACCATTTTAATACCTGACAAAAGAGACTTAAACCAAAACTTCCAGCAGAGATAAAGAAGAACACTATATACTCATCAAAGGAAAAATCCACCAAGAAGACATTACAATTCTTAACATCTATGTACCAAACACAAGGGCACCCAAGTTCATAAAAGAAACACTACCACAGCTTAAATCACATATTGACCTTCACACAATGATAGTGGGAGACTTCAATACCCCACTCTAATAGGTCATCCAGACATAAATTAAACCAAGAAATACTAGAGCTAACTAACTATATAAACCAAATGGACCTAACAGATATCATCCAAACACAAAAGAATATACCTTCTTGTAGCAGGAATCTTAACAGTTCTTATTAATAAAATCAAACCTGAGGCCAGTTATTGGGGTGAATACTGGAAGATCAGAGAGACAGAACAAGTCACAGCTAACCTCACCTGGCCAACTTCTCAGCTGATCCTGTTTCCTCAGACTGGAAGCTTCTGAATCCTCATCCAGAATGAATCTCAGCTGAACTGCTGCTCAAAAGCCTGAAAGCTTAACGAGCCAAATGCTTCTAGTTTCTGATCCTCATGCCTTATATACCTTTCTGCTTTCTACCACCACACCTTCTTCTCAATACCTCATGGAACTTTCTCCAAAACTGACTGCATACAAAGCAAATCCCAACAGATTAAAAAAAAATGAAATAACACAGTGCATACTATTGGACCACCAGGGATTAAAGCTGGATTTCAACAACAGAAATGGCAGAAAGCTTAATCATGGAAACTGGGAAGAGCAGAGGGAGAAAAAACTGTAAACAAGATATATCATATGAAAAAAACTATTTTCAATAAAATAAAAAAAGAAATGTCTATATATTAATGAAGCTGTAAAATGGGTATAGGACCTGAGTTATATAACCTAGCTTCCTTGACACCCAAGAATGTAGAGAATAATCTTCTGAACTTTGACTACACAGGATCAAAGCCATGGTTCCGGCCACTATCTTCACGGGGTTAGTGAGAGAAATAAGCCATACAGGGTTGTTGGCCCTTCAGAAATGTGAACATCTTACATTGCTCTGCCCACTGCTTCCAGTGAGCAAGCCAGGAATAAGGATTAGCTTTTGTTTTTACTCTTATGTGGGTTGAGCCTGCTGGATTCTAAGTGCCTTGGAGCCAGAAACAGTGTCAGTTTTACTCCTAACTTTATAGTCAAATTCTTAATATAGTATCTGGCAAGTAGGTGGGGGGAACTCTAGTCAGTAAAAAGGGGAATTAATGAACTGTCCAGTTTTTTCGACCGAGAAGCAGAAAGGCTGTGATGACCAGTAATGCTGATCCTTTTCTATTGGCATGCACTGATTTCTAGTCAGATGTGGTGACCAGTACAAGGCAGGAAACATTTCAGCTGTTGAATCCATAACTGCTTTGTATCATGAATAAAAATAAATCAGCATCTTTCTCTTCCTTCTCAATCTACTTATTATCTCTGGGCAGTAATTGTGGTTTGGGAGAAATTCTGTGTTCTTCTTTTCTTAAATGTTAACCAACAAGCTTATGGTCTTGAATTCATAGTAATAATTAGTATTGATTAACTTGATTTGCAAACTTGGGCACAACGCTGCAGGGTTGGGATTCTGAAGATCTTGTTGACACTGACAGAGAACAATCCGAATCTACAACACCAGGAGATACCTCTGGACCGAGGACCCAGATAGACTTCTGATACTACCCAAACAATGGCTTTAGGAGTAGAAAGGAAAGAGAAAGTGACCACATTTTAATGTGCTAGCCCTATGCAGGGACTTTGTATTTATATGGCAGTAATTCAAGATGCCTGCCAGCTAAACATCCCAAGCTCTTTTTTTTTTTTTAGCACCAGACTTTATCTCAACATTGAAATGTGAGTAGCATCTTGGAAAACCAGCATTCCAGTCCACATACTCACTCACCCTCTGCCATGGCAATGAACCATATGGTGGTGCCTCCTCCTTCAGCCTGCAGTCCAGAGAGAAGATGATCTGGACCAGAGTCCTCAACTGATTCACATGAAAATGTGTCATTATGGAGAATTGAAGGAACTGAGACCTGACAGCCATTGCTGCTACAGTGTGATATTTACTGACTCAAATGGTGGAATGTGTTGGAGCCTTTAAAGCCCCTTTTTTTTTGTTCAGGGGTTTTTTTCCTTTGGTCTATGAGGTTGGTGTTGAAAGACAATTCTTAACAGCTTTCATGCATCCTATAAGTCTTGCAAGCAAAACACCAGATACCTTTGTTTCAGAGTATCTTCTTAAGGCCATCAATAGAACTAACAGCCTGGAAAAATAGAATAAGTGGCCTCTTCCAGAGGAAATGCTAAGCACATTTACTGACCATTTTAAACTCAGGTAGTCTATGCTTGGGGTCCTTCTCATTTAATATAGCTCACTGAGTAAGCAGGCATCCTTCTGGGCTATTTGCAAGGGAAATCTGTGTAAATATGATGGTGTCCATACTCTGCCTTGCCTTGAGTAATGAAGTCCTTGTATCTTCCCCTAAACTCTCATGTCTTCTGCCAGCATTTTTGAAATGGTAGCAAGAAAAAAATTATGTTTGGTAATTGGTAAAATCTTGAACTTACCACAGTTCTCCACAGTACCTATTAGCACTGATAAAACTGAGCCTCAGAGAGAGCACTGCTCAAGGTGATTCCATTAATAATTAATAAATCCCATTTACCCTCTTATCCAACATTGCTTGCCATGGATAAAAATCCAAAGTATCACTTATTCAATCATATATTGCTGAATTCATTCATTCTTTTATTCAGTTGATGTTTATTAACTACTTCACTTCAAGCACTATGCTAAAGTGAGATTTTCTAGGGTTCTTTACACGTATCACCACGGAGTTCCCCCAACATAACCAGTTTAGATTCCTAAAGTAAGCTATTTAAGATTGTCTTAATCTTGGCAGGTATTACAGTAACTTTTAATGGCAAATGGATGGCCTTGTAGCATAGTAGAGGGTCAGACTTCCTACAAATTAAAATCCAGCACACACTTTGGCTATTGGTACAGTAACTTGGTCCAGTAGCCTGGAAACTTCAGGAGCAAGCATAAGGAGGTCTGTGCAGAATCAACAGTATTTGGAGTCTTAACAGCTACTTTGCTTCTTACAAAGAGTACTGAGACCCAAGCGGAGACTTCGCTCAATTTCTCTGACTTTATTAGGTACTGCCACTAATAAAAAGGGAAACAGAGGCTAAGTATGTCTAAACTGCAGCAGGGGCATGCACTTCCCCACACTGCAAAAGCCTGGGCAGCTGGGGCTCCAGGAGTCTCCTGGCAGCCTGCCTTGAAGTCCTCATTCCCAGCATGGTGTAGGGAGCTTAAGATGACCGAACAAGAGTTAATTCTTGCCTCTGCTTCTAACTGACTGCTTCCATGACTCTGGGGTGGGTTGTTTTGACCTTTTTGAAGCCTCGTCTTCTCTTCCGTAAAAGTTGCCATCCTGTTTTATAAAATTCTCATGAGGATTAACAAATAAGACCCTGCAGGTAAAGTACAGTGCCCAGCACATAGTAGGCTTTCAATAAGTAGTTGCAACTTACATTATCACTGTCATCATGTTGCTTTGGCTGGATAAAATGAACAGCTCTTTAAACAAAAGGAAAATTAGAGATTAGGTGCAGAGCCACTGGCTGAAAGCCAAACGGGGAAGATAAAGCTTTATAATTGCCTCTCTTGGGAAAAGCAATAAATCCAGGCAGCTGTGCTGCTCCCACACTTCGACAGCCAGAGGAGAGCTGGGTCTGAGGACTTCTGTCTTGGAACAAATGAGTATCTACCATGTACAAAGCGCTCTGTGCTGGGTATGATAGACACAGGTGGGCAGCTTCTGTCCTGCCCGATGGGAATGTGTTATCTGTATAGACTAGACAAAGAGGGGGTTAGACAACCAAAGAAGTCATTTTAATATGAAGCAAGCTGGAAAGGGGGAAGACCATGCATCCGATGGTCATAAAGGATAAGGTTTCAGTGCTGCAAAGGGAGGCATATTACAGACCTTAATAGGAATATAAGGGCATTAGGGATAAGAATGGATAGATAAACTTTAGGAGAGAGACCCAGGGAAGCAACGAAGAAAGTAATGAGTCTGTCAAGGGGTAGGTTCATTGAGAGAGCAGCAAGTGAGACAATTTGACTGCAAGTAGGGTGGCATAACCAGAGCCTACACTATGGATGGCCATCAGGGCTGCTTAATGTGCTTACCAGTGGGAACAGAAACTTCTGAACGATACCGAGGGAAGGTTATGCTGGCAGATACGTGGACAACAGGAAGAAGTTGGAACCAGCAAGGTCAAAGAGGTGAGTATACTTTACATAGTGCATGCAGAATGGAAGCCTAATAGATCAGGGAGATGTTCTCCAGGTCCTATGCTTTAACATAGAGCTACTGGCTATCGTCAGATGCTGGGTGAGGGAGGATCATTCTTTTTGAGGATGTTCCCAGTGGTAAGTTTCCTATGGTTTGGTGGAAGGCTCCACACCCAGGTATGTGTAGGCAGCACTAATTGGACTTAGTGGGCTATAAACAAAATATACATACACATATACATATACATATACATCATATACGTATACATATACATATATATACAGAGAGAGAGAGAGAGAGAGAGAGAGAGGTGAAGTTAAGATGTGGACGTGTTAGAGAGAGATGGAGGCAGTTGGGAGAGGGAAATGGGGGTTGGATATGATCATGTTTTCATTGTATACATATATATAATTCTCAAGAATCAAGAAAATTATAATTAAAAAAATTACATCTAGGAATCTATCATAAAAGACAAGTAAAGGCTCAGACAAGGATTCTTATGCTAGGAAGTTTTTAAAGGCACAAAACGTAAAAGAGCATAGAAAAGGAAGGGGCGGGAATGGAAGGGGGGGGGAAGGAAAGTGGGGGGAGCAGGGGGGAGGGGAGGGGAGGGGACAGCATGGAAGGGAAAGATAAGGAAAACAAATTAAATCTCAGCAGTAGAAAAAAGGTTAGATTATTCTATGTGTATGGAATACTTGCACATATTAAAAATCCTATTTCTTCAGATATTTCCTCAATCAAAAGATGTGAGAACAGCATGCTCTTTAGCTCTGGGCACATTAAGTTTACACAATCATGCCCCTAAATCACATTTTTAAAAACTGAGGGGAAGTTGTTCACAAAAGAATGTTGAATTAAGAAGAAATAGTCTACTGAATTATATATACTTTAGGGTAGTAGGCTACCATAGTGAAAATGGCTTTACCCTCAGTCTATCTCTCCAGGGTTGTGTCAGAGGGCTTTGAATTGAAGCAGATTTTCCTTTTCTTCTTCAGACATCTAGGAACTCTGTAATTTACATCAGGAAGTTTGCATTAACACCACTAATAGACATTGGTGAAAGACTATCAAGTTCCAGGTACAGTACTATGAACATCACATGTGTGCTATCCCATCCAATCCCTGTAATAACTACAAAACAGAGACCATTGTTGGACCAGTTTTACAGCTGAGGAAACAGAAGCCTACAGAGTTTAATTGATCAAAGTCACCTGAGTGGGAAGGGGCAGGGGTCAAAGCCAAAGTCAGATCCAGTGGCCTCAATCTCTCTACATTCAATTACTGTATTAACTCTCCCATTTTAACTCACAATGTCTTTTTCCCTCTTTTTACTCTTAAGGGAGCACAGGATATTCAGTAGAGGAGAGTATGACCTTCAGAGCTAGACTCTGGTTCTCTGCCATGTAATTTACCTTTCGATGGCAAGGTCACTGCAGTACCAACGATAATTTCTTTGCAGTTGAAGGCATGTGCACTACAAAAGGCCAAAGAAAACTACTTTCCATTGTTAACAATTAGCTAATTAAGTAAATATGTTAGTTAGTCAGCACTAGAGCCAGTCATTAGAGTTTACAAGTAGATTAAGAACAAGTAAGGATGTGTTTTTTGGTTTGTTTTTTGTTGTGTTGTTGTTGTTTTCACTTTGGAATAGAATGAAATTAGAAAGATCAGCCCATTTCCCCCCCTGGGAACCCCGACTATGTTTCTTCAATAGGCAGAGCAATAGAGAAACACAACGAAACTCACCTGGGCTTTTGATGCAGCTCAGCCACTTGAAGCTGTTGTAAGCACTTTGAGAGGGTACTTACCCTTTATGAGTCTGTTTCCTTATCTATAAAACAAAGGGGTCCATGTGATGTTTCTAGCTCTAGCGATGTCTGTCCTATGACAGTCAGTATGGAAGACAAAGCTGTCTTACAATATCTGACAAAGCTAGTAGGTTTCCAGGAACCCAGCATTTTATATGGCTGTTCTCTCGCTGGGAAAGGAGGACCTCTGCCTGCCATCCTTCCCAGGCCAGAAGCCCCAGCTACGCTCACAGACCATAGACCGCAGGCAAGGCTTTCTGTAGCAAAGCATCCAAAATGAGTGTTTGCTAGGGAGATCAAGAGGGATGGTGCAGGAAGGAGAACATGGCTCTCTTGGGGTGACTAGATCAATTTTTACCCATGATTCCCTTCGGGGAACACTGCTTTCTGACCCTCCTCCTTCTTTCCAAGGAATTCATAATCCCAAGGGTCGCTAAACTCACTTCTAAAATGAGAAGAGGAAGTTACTTCCAGTGCATGTGACAGGATTTCTCCCCTGACAACACACTCACTGGGTTGGCAGCACCTGGCTCAATTTTCCTCCTCGTCAATTGATATTCTGCTTGTGACACAGCACAGGAAAATCGAGGCCAAACACAGATGCTGTGTGCCTGAAAGGGGCTGAGATCAGGCTGTTGAATGGGGAGAGACCCTAGCACCTTCTTACCATTTAGGGGTAGCAGGACAAAAAAAGAGAAGATGGTGTGGAATATTTGTTTAACTATGCAAAGATGTGTTGCATTTGGTGAACTATGTAAAGTTGTGCTACTGTTTTACCTTGCCTGTCTAAGGCACCTGATTGGTCTAATTAAAAAGCTGAATGGCCAATAGTGAGGAAGGAGGTATAGAAAGAACTTCCAGGCAGAGTAAATAGGAGGAGGAATTTAAGCTCAACCCTGAATTCCTCACCCACCAAACATCCCTGGGCCTTGGCCAGCTTCATTCTTCCAGGCAGCCACAGTACAACAATCTCAAATGGAAATGGGCTGTAGACTGACACACACCAGACTCTGTGCACATATGAGGTTGGAGGAGTTGGGCCAGACCTGGATGTCGCTCAGAAAGAACGTGAAAACTGAAATGAAACCAAAGATGGCCTCCCCCACCCCCCACTCCCCGGAAGAGAGAACATTTCTCTCTTCAGTATGCCTCCCTCTGCTCCATGCTCAGGTTCTGAAACATGACAAATGGAAGACAAAATGAATAACAACTGATGACTAACCAGAGGGGTCAGCCATGCTACCAAAATTTGGAACATATTTTATCAGACAGTCTTCACCTTCGCAACTACTGAACTTCAGGGCAAGGGAAACTGAGACTCAGGGTTTGGGGAACCTAATAAGGGCAACGCAGCTAGTAAATTGGGGGGCTGAGAGAATTTAAACTCAGGTTCTAGTGCTCTGATGTCCTGCCCCCAAACCTGATCTTTTTCTGTGAGGCTTCTCATGGTATCACATTGAAGTGTTGAGTGTCTGTGTTGTGGTGTGTGTCTCTGCATACGGATATCTTCAGAACTGAACACAGGTCATCCAAGCAGGGAAAGCTTCCCTCTCTTAGAGAGGAATCCAAGATGTATTGTCAGCCTTCAGTGCCTGCTGGAGGTAAGAGCAGATGTGGCTAAGTACCTCTGCCATCAGATGCCCCAATCGCTTACCCACATCTTCAGCATAATGCTTTCAAAATAGTTCCACTCAAGCCCTGGGGCCATTTCCAGAGGCTCCTCCTTGCTCTCCTGGCTGTAGCTTCAGAGCAGTGGTCTCTGCCAGTATTCAGGGCCAGGGGCTAGGTGCTCTATTGCACTACACCATTTTTTGGTGTAGCCTAGTTTCTTTCAGACCAGTCTTGACTTTTTCCCAATGGAATTATGTTTCTGCTCATCACTAAATAGCTATGTGAAAGTTGAGGTCACGTGTCTCCATGCCACTTGCCCAAAGCAACAGCAAAAAGAGTGAAGAGATAAAAAACACAAAACAAATGACTTTTTCCTTTGAGGTCTCGACAGTCAGGGTGACTTTATAAACTAGTGTTAGTACTAGAACGCCTCTGAGAGTGAAAGTCCACAATCAGTATTTCCTCCCAGAACCAGGTGTGGAGATGAATGCCTGGAAACCCGATATTCGGGAGAAGGGCTGTGAGTTAGAAGCCAGCCTGGACAACATATTGAGAACTTGTCTCAAACACAAGCAAACAAAAACAAACAATTTGGCAACACATAAATCAGACTGTCCACGGGAGCCAAGATGTCAAGCCCCTAAACAGGATGTAACTTGAGGGAGCAAGATCTGTATCCCTGCTCTTGACTATAGCCCATAGCACACCAAGACAAATCATGGTTGTTGTTATAGTTTTTAATATCTATATAATACAATAAAAAAACAACAAGAGTTTTCTTCCCCAGGGAAGGAGCTGAAAGAAGGGAAAACAGTATGAAGTGCTTGTGGGTGTTTTGTTTGTTTGTTTTGCTACACCACTCCTCCATGCCCCTTGAACCATCCTGATTTCCCTCGTCTGTACTTTGCCCCCACCTCCCTCAACATTTTTATGTGTCCCCAGCTTTAAAATTTTCAGGCAAGGTCTTGAAAACCAAACCATTATGAATAAATTATCTCTCCCAAAGATATTTGCACTTTAACTGGGAACACATCCCTAAGGCCAAGAAGAAGCTCTTGGCACCTCAGTCTATACCAGGTATGAAAACAGCCTCCTCCTCCCCGCACAAGGCCCCTTCATGATAAAAAGTACCGCCCCTTTCTGAAGCTTGCTAGAGGGCATGAGGGAAATAACCTGACCCTCATGCATATTGAATTCCCAGGATTAACTGACTCTAGGTTTTGTCAATACAAGGTTAATGAGCCGCTCACACTGGGGATGCTTGACATGCCAGGCACACACCTCTGCACATACCCCAAAGATACTGGAGTCGACTCTACGATCTCTGTCTCCTGTTGACAAAACTGAAGTTTCTTTCCCTGGAGGCAGTGACAGTCATGCAGTCCTGAGGTCTGCTCCTGGCCCGGTCTACAGCCAAATGACAGCAGACACCACCAGGCACAGAATCCAGAGTCTACTAATGGCCATTTAAATTCCAGCACCATTAGCCACTTCGATGTTGAAGAACCTACCAGATGTATAACAACCACATTTACTGGTCGGTTTGCAGCTGGTTGTACCTTCTCTGGCCCCGTGCCCCATTCGTTCAAATAGCTGTTTTCCCATCTGCTTGAATGAGAGAGATGTGGTACAGCCCAGGGGCATGCCGTCTTACAGGCACACACAGAATGAGAATGCCCAGTACTCGATCAGGAAGGAAGGCAATGTCAAGGTCATGTGATGGCAACCGTCTGATTTTTGTTAGAAAACATTTCAGAAGAACAACCAGGCCCTTGCTAGCAGAATGTTGTACTTTATTTTGCTATTGAGAGAGAGAAAGCTCCCTGGGTGTTTTTTATTCCGCAGGATGAGACCACTGCCATTAGAAATTTTCTTCCCAAACTAGTTCCCTGGGCCTAGACTGCTGGAATTCTTCCTTCTTCTGGGCAGTTCTGCCTTCCCTTGCTGACTTCTCAGCTCTGGCTAGGAAACCTGTCACCTGAGTTCCAGCAAAGGGTTCCTTGCAGAAAGAAAGACTAAAGGCACAGAGCACACGTGACTCCCCTGGGGGGGAGGCAGAGCCTGCTGAAAGCCTGGGTGCTCCCCAGACGTGATGCCACCTCAGGGTTCTCAGAAAGCCTCCCACAAGTAGCACCTTGTCAGCCAAACAATCCCACTGGCCAGGCAAGGGAAGAAATGATAGAAAGGATGTGGGGTACCCCAAAATCCGGAAGATTCTGGGTAATTTTAAATGCAGAAAATATTGTTACCCAAAGGCAAAGGAGACTTGAGGTGTCTGGTCACCTCCTAGCACAGGGTGGGCGACATACGAGTGATTCACTGCATGGAGGAGTTCTTCTCTAATGAAGTCCAACAGAGGGGCTGTAAAGTTGTAAAAGCCAATTCCCCTTTCAAAGCTCACTCAGAGCCATCACTGTTGAAAGAGACCCTGCTCTCCTCGATATGTTGGTATCAGACAAAACTATCCCTGGAGTGAGACGATTAAATATATAAGAAACATATATTTGTGTAATATATATATATTTAAATCTATATTTATACACACATACACAGATGGCTTTGAGTTAAAATGGTTCAACTTTATGATGGTGCAAAAGCAATACAAGTCCCGCAGAAATCGTACTTCACATTTTGAATTTTGGATCTTTTCCCAGGCTAGCTATATTCAGTACAATACTCGTGAGATGCTGGGCAGTAGCAGCCAGATACAGCTCCAAGTCAGCCAGACAATCATGAGGTGAGACAATATTCCACAGTGTACCAAGTTGCTTGGCTGTGATGTTGTTGAATAGGTTGGAGCTATTCGGTGCATTTTTCACTTGATATTTTCAAATTAACAGTAAGCCTGTCTGAAACAAGCCCTGACACACACTGACAAGCATCTAAAGTCAGGCGTATCCAGAAGATAAATTATAGGGGCTGAGAAAAACATTCACCTGAGGCAAAATGGGAGCATCAGAAACAACAGAAGCTGCAGTGACGCTAACACCGATCCCCAGCCTCTCCTGTCACCCTCACTGTGTCACGGGGAGAGGATGGTTTCAAAGGGTTGGCCAGAGATGGAGGGAAAAGAGGCAGCAACTGAAACAAAGTACATGCAGCATTACCATAAGGATACCTGTTAGCTTGTGCACTATTTAAAAAGAAGCATTTCTACGTGTTCTCTGGAGATAATGTTCTGTGTGTACTTTAGACTGGGTCAACAAAATCCATTTGTGTCAGATTCGGAAGGTCAAGGACTTCTTTGGGGCCGAGGAGATGAGTATCACAGAGCTGAGCGTCTGTAGCAGACAGACTCTGGGATCCCTCGTCTGGTAGCAGTTTGGAGGGGTGCAAGGACGCCACCTGGGATGGTAGCGGATGCTTCGGTAAAGAGGCAGCATGAGCTCAAAGCCACATGTTAAATGGTAGTCTCTGTTTGCTTCACCTGGGGCCTTCCCTATAACTTCCAGAACAATTGTTGAATTAAATCTATTCTTTGTAATCCCTTCAATGGTAAAGCAGACAGACTGGCTACTCAAAAGCCATTTTTTTTTCCTGCTTTGTACCCAGTAACTTGTACATTTCCCACTCTGCCTTGCAGGTAGCTGTGGCCCTGTGCTAACAGATACAGAGAGAAAATGGTGTACATTGTTTTCGGATCAGAGCTGAGTCAACCATCACATAAGATCCCTGATATTCTTTTCCTATCTAGCTGCTTTATATGGACAGTCACAGTGACCTTAGAAGCCAGATGGAACAAGCCTGAGTCCTGGAGTCACTGCTTAGGAGAGAATCATTTTGGAAGAAAGAAATAAGTCCTGGTAGCACCAGAAAAACACACAATTGGCACATGAAGGAAAGAAAAAACAGGTCCGGGGGATAAGGAAGAAGTTAAAAGAAATACTAATGAGGATAAAATAGTGAAACCGGAGCCACAGATCTGAAGGAGAAAGAGCATGCTGCTGTGCCAAGCCATTTGTTGTGGTTTGAATGTAAAATGTTCCCTACAGGGTTGTGTGTTTGAATACTTGGTCCCCAGATGCTGGCATAGTATTGGAAGGTTATGAAACCTTCAGCAAGTGGGGCATAGTAGAGAAGGTGGGTCACTAGGGGCAGGACTTAGGAGTTCTCCTAGTTAACACAGTCCAGAGTTATCTGAGGGAATCTGGGAGACTGCCTCCATCAGATTGGCCTGTGTCATATCTGCGGGGCATTTTCTTGATTGCTAATTAGTGTACGAGGAGCTCTACCCACCATGGGCATCACCATGCCTAGTTAGTGAGCCCTGGGATACATGAGAAAGCTAGCCGAGCATTAGAGTGAGAGCGTGCCAGTCATCAATGTTCCTCCATGGTTTCTGCCTCAAACGACTATCTTGCACTTCAGCCTTGGCTTCCTTGGATGACTGCCTGTCACCTGTAAACTGAAATCATCCCAAGTTGGTTTTGTCATAGTGTTTACTGAAGCAACAGAAGCCATACTAGAACAGGGGTTATAGCTGGGCCCCACTTTCCAAAGACCTCACTCTGCTCCTTGACCTGGTGGGATGCAAGCTAACAGTGGTCAGACACTACTGCTGCCAGAGCCACTCACAGGCCCTCGCTGTCACACTGGACTATATCTTCTCAAACTGTAAACCAAAATTAACCGTTTCTCCCTTAAACTGTCTTTCTAGGGATTTGGTCATAGCACCACTAAGTTAATCAGGCTTGGTTAACAGAGGGAGCAGAGCTCCAGTTAGAAAGGCTATCCTTATGGACGAAACTGATCTGATAATAGTCACTAAGGCGAAAGTTAGAGTAAGTCACCAACAATACCTATATTAAAAACATTTTTGAGGGGTGGGGGTGTAGCTCAATTGTAGAGCACCTGCTGCCTAGCACGTACAGGGCCCTGAGTTCAAGGACCAGTAGCCCAAGCACAGAGAATTATTGGCTACAATTCAAAAGCACATAGAATTGGTTGACAAGAGTTGAACTAACAGGAAAGAAATTTGGTCTTTATATGGGGCAAGGAGTATGTTAATTAGCTCCAAAGCAATGGGCGTTTCACAATGTATCACAATGGACACGCAATCCAAGTTGTATGCCTAATGTTTGTTTATTGTTTTCAAGAAAGCTAAATGAAAATTTAAGAAAGAGACAGACAGAGAGAGAGAGAGAGAGAGAGAGAGAGAGAGAGAGAGAGAGAAAAGAAGAGAAAAGAAAAAAAAAAAAAAAAAGAAAAAAGAAAAGAAAAGAAAAAGAGAAAAGAAAAGAAAAGAAAAGAAAAGAAAAGAAAAAAGAAAAGAAAAGTGTGAAAGACTTGGAGTCACAATATATTTCCTGGGTAGAAACTGGAAACACAAGAACCTAATTCCTTTGGCAGCATGTCAACCCTGACCTACCCATCATTCCATCTTATCCTCAGTTACCTTCACATCCACTGAGATCTAAGCCATCTGAAAGTCCTCAATCACACAGGTCTTCCTTTAGTAATTCTTATGAGAGCTGAGGTTTGTGAAATCATCTTTATAATGGGAATCCTGGCTCTAAGAAATCCTGGGGTGACACCCTATGAAAAAGATCCTCTTTGGGTGGACTGAAGGGCATCTTCCTCCACCATGGACCTTGATTCCAAGGGTGGTTCCCCCTGAGTGAACTCTAGGAACAGATGCAAATTTCAGAAACAAATGGGAACATCCACGCTACCAGCATGGGGCCTGGCAATGAGCTGACAACTTAAATGGTATGCCTTACCCGTGAGCCAGGCCAGCTGGTCTGCTTTACTGGTTGGGACTACGCCTTAGAAATGTGCTTGCATTTTAGTTTCTGGTATGTTACAATCCACCCTTTTGTTGTTATGGGATATTCAGGAACACAGGAGGCTAATCACTCTTCATGATATGACATCTGTTCGAGACGAGGATAGGCTCAGACCCAGATCCTAACTACATCATCCTGAAGATAGCCACACACTGTCCCCTGTCCCTCTTTTGTAAGGCTTTCCCTTTGCAATGACCCACAGCTGAAAAAGAAAAAGCCCACTACCATGGTTAGTAACTTAACAAATCCTTAAAAGGTAGCTATACTTAACTAAAGGTGGCATGCAAAATAATACCCATCCCTGGTCTGGTTGCTGATAATCCTGTTGACTACAGCAAAGCAAGTGAAAAACATACATCAATTTTAAACTTATCCACAGAGTATGATGAAGCCAGCCTTCACCTAAATTAAAAAGAATATGGCAATGGGCTCGGTTTCTATTGCTATTGTTGGTCTGTCTTTTTGAGTCAAAGCACAGGAAGTATCAAGTCTAAGGACCAATCTTGGATACAAGGACAAAGAGAGAATGTCCTTTGTAACTCTTTCAGACCAAAATGTACCTGCTCAAAGCAAAACTGCTTGCAACAGCTATCATCGATAGAAATGTAACCTCCAGTCTCGGTTATCTTTTTACTTTGTCAACACAATGACTACTCTCAAGCTAAAATCTGAAGTAAGAAATAGAAGTAACTGTTTGTGAAGGACAGAGCATGTACCGGAGAGTTTATATGCTTAGCATCATTTAATTCACCCAAAAGGACTCTGATCTGGGTGGTCATACAGAATGATCATATAGAAAATGACATTGAGTCACAGGAAAGTCAAAGGCACCTGCCTACAGCCATACTGTTAATAATCAGAAGAAGAATCAAACCAGCTTTGTATGACTCTGCCCTCAGAGACACCCCATGTGTCATGAATTAGCATCAAATCTCACTTGAGTAAGAGATGCTCAAGGCACAGGGGAGAGAGTTGAGGAAAAGCCTCTGCAGGACTGGGAGCAAGGGAACTTTCATGCTTTGGGGGTACTGCTGAGAGCTAGAACCCCTCTTCTTCACAGCTGCTCCAAGCCACTAGGCCACCCCACAGACCCCTATTCAGCCCCAAGAAAAATAACAGAAAATTTAAGAAGTCTCAAGAGCTCTAGTAAAGCCCTAGGGTAATTCAAACCCACTAGTTATCCTCAAAAGGAAGACTGAAGAAGCCAGGCTCAAAAGGCTACTCTCTATGTTCTTCCATCTCAATGACCTTCCAGGAAAAAACTGTGCAGGTACAACACATCAATTAGTGGTGTGGTTGCTGAAATGTAGAATAGGAGTTGACTGTAAAAGGGTTTGAGACACATTTTTAAGGTATGGAAGAAATGTTTTCTTTCCTCATTATGGTAGACATCACATTACTATCCATTTGTCAAAATTCATTGAATTATACATCAAAACCAGGCACATTTTACACATATAAATTATACATCAGTAACCCTTATTTAAGTACGTATGCACACAGGAAGCTGCAGTGACATCTTAATCAATAAGTGCTCACCATGCAAGCATGAGGACCCCAGTCTGATGCCTAGCATCCATGTAAAAAGGTAAGTGTGGTGGGGCACACCTGTAACCCCAGAACTGGAGAGGCAGAGACAGGAGGATCCCTAGGGCTCACTGGCCAGCCAGCCTAACCTAATCAGCAAGCCACAGTCACAGTGGGAGACCCTGTCTCAAATAACAAAGTGAACAGCTCCTGATCAACAATACCCAAGGACCTCTGGCCTCCACGTGTACATGCATTCCCCATCTGCATACGTGCAAGCACCTATACACACAAGGACATCTAAAATAAAATTTTCAAAGGTCATGCACACACACACACACACACACACACACACACACACACACAAATATGTGATTCAAACAGACAATAGTTGATAAATTGTGGACTAAAAATTTCTATTGTATAACTGCACTGCATAAATCCAAGTCCAAACCCCTCCATCATTCAAGCTTCCCCGTGGAGAGATTTTCTGCAGGCAGCCATTGCAAGCTGACACACCATAGCCAGCAGGAAGGAGGGTCTGAAGGGAATTTTCAGGCAAACACTTCTGTGGCAGTTTGAATGAGAAGCTGATTGCTAGGGTTACCTTGGCTTCCTGCCTCCTTCCAGAATTTTCAGAGGTCATTCTGTGTACTTAATAGAAACACTCATCTGGAAAATTGCCTTAAGCCAGATTAAATATAATGTCACTGTTTTTAACCTGTATTTCAGATGGCATGTACGTCTTTATCTTCATATCCTGTTGCAATTTGAAGGCCATACCTGTCTCTATGCTGAACCCTGAACAGATATGGGGAAAAAATCTTGCTAAAAATACCAAATAGTGTAGCTTCTAGTTGGTTAAAATAGCTTGGCATGTATTTAAAATGAGAATTTGGTAAGAATAATTAGCCTAGTTTCTGTCTTTCCACTTGGATTACATGTTTTCACACACCTCTTTGGTAAAGGTTTCTCTTTCTAATGAAGCCTCAGTCCCTTTGTTTTCTATCCAACACCTACTATTCGAGAAGGATCTGGAGATTTTCAGACCCAATGTTAATAGCACAATTGTCAAAGGAACATAAGCCACACAAATATATACTAGCATTGAAAATAACTGGTCAGTCATTCAAATTAATAAATCCATAAAGTCATATCTCTGAAGATAATGGGATGGACTTGGATAAGAGCTGCCAGAAAGAATGGGTTTCAAAGGGAAATGGACATCAAAGACCCATCTACTTTGGGCTCTTCTAAAAGTTATTGATACTTTCTTAGCATGTACACTGATATTTGGAAGGTATACATTGTTCATATCTCATAATAGGATATGGTCACCGCATTAAGTTGGGTGTTTGTTTGTCTGTCTTTTTAAAATTAAAAACAGTAAATAAAACAAAAGTCTTTGGTTCAATGCACATTTTAATCTTTTATTTAAAAAATAGGAGTACAGCATTTAAAAATTAGGATTTGAACATCAGTGGAAAACAGCCAAGACCATATGATGGAGCCATCTGAAGTAACTGGAACATCTGCACCCACCAGGCTCTCTACCACTACACTGGCTAACCAGATACCTCAAGGAGCTTTTCTATATCGCTTTCTGGAAAAAACATTTCACTTTCTTACAAATTCCAGGCTTAAAGACAGAAATTACATGAAACAACCAGTACCACTGACTCCAAGATCTCTGTCATCTCACCGGAAATGCTACCATTTTGCCGCTGTCAACTGACTTCTTTTAGTCATGGAGCTATGGAAACCAAAATTGCATGATAAGACAAAAGTAAATTTTATCTTATATCTGTCCCATAGAAAACTAATTAATTTTTTTCTTAAACATATAAGCAGTGGTAGAGAAAGGCAACTGGTTGCTAAGTCCACTTCTAATATTATGGCTGCCTTGGAAACTGAATTATGAGGTGGACAGTTCTACTGAGTCATGTAAGTGAAGAATGAGAGAAAGAAAAAGCCAAGTACATAATTTGAAAACCCCTCCAGGATTGATTTTCAGTATATAATTTAATGTACAAAAGGTTCATTCTCCAGAAAACTCAAAATGTCTAACAGACATCATTTAAGATGCCAAATTTACCTATCTAGGATGCACAAAGCAGGTTCCAGGAGCTAGTGAGGAAAACAAAGATAGGCAGTTGGCCTCTCATTCACCTTCTGATGCTAAATCTACCTAATTAAGGCCCAGTTTCCTTTCCCCCATGGACAAGTCCATGAGCTACATGGTGAATGATTAATCACTATGAGAATTTCCTAGAGAAAGAATCTCCAGAGTTCATACTGGTTCCCTTTAAGTTCCTTAATTTCCAGATTTCACCTCACCAGAAACTTCAGTAGACTCATAGTACCCCTAACCTCTGAGAGCTTCATCTGGAAGGAACTTATCTCCATTGTTAAATTCATCCAAAGGGGATGATAGTTCCCAAGAGAAATCAAATTGAGAGAAATACACTACATCTCTATTGTGATAGAACTGTATCTCTACTACACATCACTCCTAAAGAAACACACTCCCAGATTTCCCTGCAGATGTCTAAGTATGTGGAGAAGGCTGTTTTCAACCAACTTTTATTGCTCCTTCACCCTAACACCTAGACAGGTTGCCTGGGCTCCTGTAAGAAGACAAGGTCATAATTTAGAAGATAACCATCATTGTAGACATAAAGTTTTTGGTCGAAGGGATGATAATTGATGCTCTGAATCCTTTCCTGCATCTTTCTCATTGGGATGGCTAGAGTGCCTTCCTTCCCTGTGTTTGTGTCATAGTAGTAAAATATCTCTTCTGTTCTGGTGTTCAAAGTGCGGGTCGCATAAAGAACGCCACACACCATGAAGGCATTAGAAACAGATGGTTTGTACTGCTTGGTAACCCATGTGCTTAGCACCTCAAGAGAGGTATCATTGAGTTTACTGATCACTATGTTGCCAGTGCTGTCCTCAGTTGCATAAATCACCCACAGTGCTTGCTCATCCACAGCTAAGTCAATGTCTTGCCAATTCACGTTGGCATATGAGAAGCGGTTATTATAGGCAGCCATAGGGAGAGGTTGGTTCACAGTAACTCCATTGGTAGTCAGGTTAATTTTGGCAATGTTCCTCCCATTGTACCAATTCACATACAGGTTGTTGTTGAATGCTACTATACCACCCCCTTGGCCATAGAGGACCCGATACTCTCGAGCATGCGAATAGATTAACAGGTTATCCAGTGAGTTATAAAGTCTGTAATATTCTAGATACCTCCCCTCTGAATTCAGGGGTGCCACCCAGTACAGGGTTCTCTCTGGCTGCTGAGGAGAGTAATCTCGACCCCAGGCACCATATTTAAAATTAAACCCTCGCCAGTTGAGCTGAACCACAGAGGGAGAGCTGATATTCACCACACCACCATGACTACAGCTTCCTATAAAAGAAGAAAAAAAGAAGACATTTTTAGAGGAAATGTATGCTTAAACAATTTAATATCCTGAGAACCCAAACCAACCCTCAACATTTTCTCCAGCATGGTTCAATCACAATGGCAGCTCCGGAGAAGAGCCGCCCTTTGTTTCTGTCTCAGTGTGAGCCCACTGCCAGATCCAGAGAACTGCCTCATGTTTACATCAGTAGGTTTTTCAAACTACAAAATGGATATAATATAACTACATAAAGTCATATTGTAAAATTTGAGACCCCAGAGAGAAAGGGGGAGAGTTGATATTTCATATATCTTCTTCTCCCAGAAAGCATTTTGCAAGTATCTTAATTTTCATAGCAAAATTGGGAAAACAATACCATTCTAGAAACATGTCCTTTCCTTATAAAGCCAAATGTGCTACTCACCAGGGTCAGCCCTAAAAAAACCTGTGATTAATGAAAGATAGACCCTGAGGGAGTGTCCTTGCCTTCTCTGGGACCCCAAGTGTATATCCATAGCAGGTACCAATCTTGCTCTGAGCTAATCTCAGAAAAGAAAGTTGTAAATACAGAATTTTATAGATCAAGACTATTAGTCCTTTAACGGTAGGATTCTCAAGCTTCTCAGCCTTGAGGAACTACAAAGTCATTTTGCCATGGACTTGCCTAATCTGTGCCCAGAGCACACCCCTTCACATAAATCACTTGGTGACCATCTTGCCTCAGCGCTTTGAGATGAGTCCTGTTCTTCATAATCCATATGCTACTGTATCATAGAATGGCAAGCAAGTATTTTATCCTTCCCATTCTGACATATTCATTGTCAAAATGTGTACAATCAAGTGGGACCAGATGCACCGATCCATTGACTCCTCATTCCATGTAACCCATGGATAAATGACTCAGGCTGGGCAACTGGCCATTTGATTTGTATACCCTCTGAAAGGCCTGCCAACCAAAAGGATTTGTGTGTTATAAGGAAAAAGAAATAAAATTCCTCTAGCATTTTTATAACATCTATGCAAAGAACTGAACATATATTCTCTGGTGTTGCAGCAAATATTCTTCTTTTAAAAAAATAGTAAGATACTTTATTGGGTAACAAAAATCCAACTTCAAATACATTTGAGGTTATTTTTCCTTGTTTGCTACTTGGATCATGGAGGGGGAAGGAAGGAAAGGAAGGAGGGAGGGAAGAAGGAACAGAGGGAGGGAGGGAGGGAAGAAAAGAGGGAGGGAGGGAGGAACAGAGGGAGGGAGGGAAGGGAGGGAGGGAGGAAGAGAGGGGCAGAACATGAACATTATCTCGTGCCTGGAAGGAATCAAGGAGCCATGGAGGGCAGAGACTTGAACTGGAGCTGAAAGCAGAGCTCCATAGAACTGCCTGAGATTAGCTCTGGGCAGTAAGGGGAGCCAAGTGACTGCCTGGGTCCCCTCCTTGCTAAATACTTTGCTCTCTCCCCTCCTTTCTCGGGACTGCTGGGAGGTGAAACCATTACTAGAAATCCTGCTTTTATTTTTCCAATCTGCTGGGACTTTTCATTCCCAGAATTAAATACGTGCTCCTTAAATGCTCTCATAAATCCACAGTTGGTGGGAAAGTCAGCCAACCATACAACAGGTAGAGAAATAAAACCACACTGTACCCAACCTCAAATAATTTTGCATATCATTAAACAGAACACAGTCACAGGTTTATTTTAATAATGCATGCACCGTTTCATAAATAAAAAAGCAACGTGTGTTCAGCCAAGAGACTGCTCTGTGCTAAAGAAATAATAAATAAAATTATAAATTATTATTTCTTCCCCTAAAAGTGATCTCTCAGATGAATGCTTGTTTGCCTTTGTTTATGAAACAATGCATGAATTATTAAAATAAAGTTAGCAATGTGTTCAGTTTAATGATAACAAAAACTGTTCCAGTTTCCATATGCTAAAACTGGATTTTCTGGTTAAAATACCTAGCAGAGAGCTTATTTATGCAACTACATTTCACTGTGAGGAAATGAAAGTCACTTCTCTTCTTTCAGGTTGGAAGGCTTAAGGGTTGCTTGCTTCATTGAACCTGACTTTCCTGGAAAGAAAATATCCCAAACCAAACAGTAACACAGTGTTTCAGAAAAGTTCATGATGTATATAACTTATCCTCACATTATCAGGGGGTTAAAGATAGACTGTTCTGTCTCCAAAGTGAAATCTTTAGACACGAAGAAACCAAAATACGTGATTGATACTGCTAGCACTGAAGCAATGGTCCCACCATTAAAACAACGACAGTATCTCAAATATAGTACTAATATCATCCCCACTGATAGCAATGAAGGTTATCATTTCTTATGTTGACCAGAAATTTAAACTGTGCCTATTGTAAGTATTAAAATTGAATGATTCTCTAATTTCTTTTCTTATCTCCCAATCCTTTCTAAATAATCTCTTATCCATTTTGTTACTTTCCTTTTTATCTTCTACCACCTTTGGATATTTTTAGTGCTCTGGGGCTGGTCAAAAGGAAGTAGAAATAGGGACCAAAACATAAAACACCATTACAGTCAGTCCTGCAGGCCGTGGCTAGAGTATAGTAGTGACAAGTCAGGGAAAGGGCTGTGGTGGGGTGGGGGGCTTCCCCAACGCTCGAAGCAAACCCACAACAAAACTACCCAAACCGATAGCCATCTCCACACCCACTGCTCAGCAGAGTGCTCCTCTCCTCCCATCCCTTTTACAGAGATCTTTCACCCACCCATCTTTATTTCACACCCTTCCTAGCCCCTGCCTTCATGTCAAGGTCTTAGATCTATTCCATTCCCTTTTTTAAAAAAAGATTTATTTGTTTATTATGTATACGGTGTTCTGCCTGCATGTATCCCTGCAGGCTAGATGAAGGGACCAGATTTCATTACAAATGGTTGCGGACCACCATGTGGTTGCTGGGAATTGAACTCAGGACCTCTGGAAGAACAGCCAGTGCTCTTAACACCTAAGCCATCTCTCCAGCCCCTCCATTCCCTTTCTCACCCATTTCCCATCCCAACTTCACCTGGACCCTTTGGCAACAACCAATTGTCCAGCCCACCATCCAAGAACTGCCAAGGGCTAGTCAATCATTTTACATGTGCTGGTGGAAGAGAACAAAGAAACGGATTTTCAGGAACCAGAGTGTCCTTCCAGCAACTCTATAAGCAAGGAAGCAAAAATAACTGAGATATAATCAGTTGGGTGCTTTGTTGGAACTGTCTTGTCATTCAAGAAATCACAGGAACACCCCCTTTGCTAGAGCAGCTATAGACACACACCAGCCTGGCACAGAGAAAGTGCTCTCACACAGGCTCCAGTCCGAATCCTGACTCTACTCTTTAGTTATTGTATATCACAGAACAAGTTGCTTAACCATATCAAACCCAGTTTCCTTATGTTAAATAATCAATGTCTACCCCACAGGACTGTTGGAAATAAGGCTTGTAAATAAAACTCAATCGCTAGTAACCGCCATCATTATAAACACATCATATAGGTTCTGGTTTACATGGCTGTTTCCTAGATAGTGGCTTCTGGGTATTTCTTCACCTGTTCTGGTAGTCTCTAGCAATCTAGCAAACAGAGGACTGACCACACAAGGGAATAAAGGAATAAAAGACTAAGCAAATCATTAAACCCAACTCTCATTTACAAAATACTAGAAATCCATGCTACACATCTGATTTATTTACTTTACAGAATGTGGAGCAAGGAATTCTCTATGCAAAGGTACTTTCTTCATCATGCAATCCGTTAGCTTATTCCCTGGTATTCTCATAGTCCTTGAAACGTGGCTATGTAAATGTTTTAAACTAATAGAGTGGATTTTTAAAGCCAAACACTGTATGCCTACAGAGAACACTTAATTATGGGTCTGTCAGTGCAGATTCTCACCTGGACAACTAAGCTGTCTATGTACTAAGACTAGAGAAAATATGATTAACTTGTAAGAATTAGGCAATTAAGCCAGGTTGTAGTGGCTCATACTTTTTAGCTCACTACTTGGAAGACTTAGGATATAGGCTTGGCATGAAAGTCAGGCCACCCTGTACTGTGGAGTGAAATCCTGTCTCCAGAAAATACAAAACAACCAAAGAATTAGCAAGTAAAATGATTGTAATTGTAAGAAAATTGATAATAAGTTGATTCTGAATCATTGGCTGTACTCTCAACACTCTGTGGATCTCTAAGCTTAGGATTGTGGCATGCCCCACCCCCCATGTCTTTTACGTCTCACTCAGTCACCAACCATTTCCCTTCTAGGTACCTACAGAACCTAACATCCTCAAGCAGAACAGTGACCCCTGGGAATTCTCATCATGTTTTTTCCAATATGCTGCTGCCATATAGATTCAGAGAAAAAAATAGACTGAAGTCAGTTTTTTGAGGGAGGGGAATTAATAAACATAAGATCAATTATTTTAAGTTGGAAAGTTCTGTAAAATAAAGCAGGAAAAGGTTTTCTTTGCAGCAATGCATATACGCACACATTTATGCACACATATTATATTGCATTTCATTAAAAACAAAATATACTGGGTCTAAGTTCAAGTTGACCACTAGGTTAGCCAAGTGCAGCTGCAAGGGCGGAGCCCAGAGGATGCAAAATTATTTTAGAGCTGAGACTCATATACGGTCTTTGTTTGGTTCTGTGCAACTCTGCAATGAGAAAAGGCAGATAGGCCAGATTTTAAAGTCCCATAATAGTGAGGAACTTTAATTAAAGTCTCCACAGGCTCACAACTTTGTGGTGCCTGGGGATTTTCCAATTCTGCATTATCAACCAATCCAAACATAAAGAGAGCAAGTGAGAGAAATTGATTTAAAAACATGACAAAAATCAGTTTAATATAAACATCATAAATATAATATGAGCAAAGCTGGAGGAGGGCCAAGTGGTTTGGCAGGGATCCAGATGCAGCCAAGGTTGTGAGAAAGTGAGTGGAAGTCTGGGTTCAGTTTGCTTAAGCCACACAGCTGGGCTGAGATAGTTCACAGAAGCCTAAGTGTGAAGGCCTAAGGGAAAGTTTTGCAAATATTTCTAAAGAAAGTAACTCAGAAGACTCGCTTGCTTTCTTCCCTGTGTACTAAGCAATGGGTTTTCCTCCCCCGCCATCACCCTTAGGTGACTGCCACCTGACACTCAGGTTATTAGGGAGTCCTGAGATGACCAGAGACCACAGACATATTACAACATAAACTCTGTCACTGAGTGCCAGTGTGCCTTCAAGAAAAGTAACATCCTTCAGACTCGAGCCCATCCATTGAAATATTACAGAACTAAGTTAGATGGCCCTGAATGTTCCTTCCTGCTTTAAAATGTGCTCAGTTTCCAGTTGGTGAATAGAAACTTGTGCCAGGAAAATCTTTTTGCTGGGGCTGCTTGATCATTCTTGCCAGTCCTGTACCACTGCTCTGACTCTTGCCTCAAAGAGCTGCCATGGTCCATCCGAACAAGCTCCCACTTTGGCATGATTATAACACAGACCCAGACCAATTTGGCTTTAGTCTGTCTCTAAAGACAGACCATGATCCTTGCCCTAAACACCCTTTGTAAGTCATATTAAAACAGACCTCTGACTAAAACTGGAGAGACACATCCCCTGAACAAGACCAAGAGGCTTATTACTACAGTCCTAGTCCATTGAAGCCTTAAAGAACACAGTTACATTAGCAACATCCAGAAACATACAGTCCAAAGGAAAGACTGGTGAGAACTGGAATTTGTAACAAAAAAAAAAAAGGAAGCCTTCACAATTTGATGAGAAGCAATAGTTCCCATTCAGACTGATGCTCAAGACCATGAGAGAAGTTTCTTTGCTGTAGAATCTCTAAAGGATGGGGCTGAATTCTGTGACTGAGAGGCCAGAGGGAGGTACTTCAGTGCAGCAGGATTTAGCCCTATCTCTGTTCACAGCCAGGCTTTCACTTCAATTATCATGATTACTAATAATATCCATTGCCAGTGTATGGGTGCTGATTACAGAGCCCTGAGCTTCCCAAGCACTGTCTCATTAATCCCCATAGCAACCCTATAAGGTGAGTCCAATTATTCTCCCATTTTATAAATAAGATGAAGGATCTTTTCTTTGCCGCTACATAGCTGGCAAAGTCAGGGATTCCAAAGCTCTTCTCTCCAAGCCACCACTCCACTGTCTCCATTCACAGATGCATTCAAGTACCTGCTTCTCCTTCCCCCAACACACACTGTTCTATAGTTAACCAGGGGGAGAGTGAGATGCTGTCCTGTCCTGCTGGATGGGTAGCAAGGCAGGTCCATGGCTCATGATGCCACCCATCCCTTTAATTCTCAGTGAGTCCTAGGACTCAGATTGCAGCAGGTACCCAGCATGCCCTTCAGGGAGGAATAAAGGTGAAGTGCAGAGGAGTGTGAAAAAGAGGGCAGAGAGAAGGAATGGCAGAAAAACAAAGGCGCACACCCAGCCTGCAACATAAATGAGCCAATCAGCCCTTTCCATCTACCAGAAGGCAATGCCACATAAAGACCCTATATGCTCTGCCATCCCTGGTCCCATAGCTCTTCTCTCGTCCAGACAGGTTTTTCCAGATAGGGAAATGCAAAAGAAATGTGTGCAACTAGTGGATTTTGTTTTAGAAAAATTCACTGTGCTTTTCTTCTGTGAACCCCCAGCATATGATAATAGAACTAGTTGAAGGTGGGAAGACTTAAAAATGTGGAAGAATAAACTCAGAACCGCACAAATGCCACGATTTCTCCATCACTACAATCTCAGATCTTTTCCCCACCCAACTCAAGGCTCATTATGGGGTCTCACTCAAGTGGTAAAAACATATAGAGCGGGCTTACCAGGAGCAGGAGGAGGGGGCGTGGCAGGCACAAGCTCACTTTTAGAGGCTTCGCATTCTTTCAGCTTGGTCTTCAGAGCCAAGATTTGCCGGCGAATGCTGAGGACATTGTTTTGGTCTAGCGTCTCTAGCTTCTCTACCAGGAGAGTCATATTCCTTATCTAAGGAAATAAAAAATTCAGAGTGACTTTATATTATTGTGCAATTTCTTTCATAAACATTCTGGGGCTGAATTTGTCATTTAGTGAGACATTGCTGCAGAATACACCAGAGATTCTTCTGAATGGTTTCATTTGGAAGAATACATTTTATGGTTTAGACTGAATGCCTGTCACATTGCAGGCAATGTGTGTGACAAGAAGAAAATGGCAAAGATTTTAACAGCTTTAATAATAGAGCACAGGCTCACTCTAGGCATTCACAAATGTCCATTAAAGTTCATTTCTAATAACCTTCCCCTATAAACTCGTGTTTACTCATGTTGTATTATAATTAAGTTTCTAATGAATGGTGAGGGCTAGAGAAAATGTAAATTCTAAAATATGTAACTAGAATTCTCAATTATAGCCCATGTCATGACTGTGCTGGTAAATTCTGGGTGATATAAATTACCCAACCATAACATTAATATGGTAATCTTATCCATAGATCTTTAAAGACTTTGCTAAAACATATTTACAAGAAATCTATTTTTTTGCTTAATTCATGCGTGTTTTGATTTTTTTCAATTTATTCTTTGAGAATTTTGCACAGTATATTTTTATCATATCCTTTCCTACTCAGATCTTCCCCCTCCTTGCTCATTCAACTTCATGCTCTTTCTCTCTCTTTAAAGGACAAAAACAAAAGAAACTAAAAACATGGAGTCCAATTTGTGCTGGTAATCTACTCCTGAGCATGGGACTGCTCTGGAGTGTGGTTGATGTACCCAGTGTCACTCAATTAAAGAAAACTAATTTCCCCCTCCCAGCAGCTATCATTTACAAACAGCTTCTTGGCTAGAGGTGGGACTTTGCCCACTCCCCCTCCTTCATGCTCAGATTTTTAAATGGCTTTAGATTGCATAGGTCTTGGTCTTATGCATGCTGTCAGTCTCTGTGAGCTCATATGTGTGTGTGCTCTGTTGTGTCTGGAAAATTCTATTTCCTTACAATCGTCCACCACCTCTGGCTCTTACAATCTTTCCACCCCCTCTTTCTCCGTAGATCCCTGAGCATTAGGGGCAGTAGTGTGATGAACACATCCCATTCAGACCTGAACACCCCAAAATCTTTCGATTTCTCCACATTCTCCACTGTCAGTCTCTATGTTAATCCCATCTATTTTGAGAAGAAGCTTCTGCTGAGTGTTGAGTGACGCATTGATTCTGGGGTGCAGCAATATGTCATCAGGAGTCGTTTTATTGTTATGTTGGACATATCACCATCCCAGATTTCAACTGTGCTACAGTCTGTGCTACAGGGCCATAGTAATAAAAAAATGAAAACAGTATGGCATTGGCATAAAAACAGACATATTGATCAATGTAATAGAATTGAAAACCAGCTATAACTCCGCACAACTATGGAAAAGTGATTTTTGACACAAAAAAAAAGGCAGAAAATGCACACTGAAGAAAAGACAACATCTTCAACAAATTGTGCTGGTCCAACTGTATAGCTGCATGTGGAAGACTAAAAAATTGATTCATATCTAGCATCTTGCACAATTCCAAACAGATCCATATGAGGCCTGATACACAAGCAATTTAAGTACATGGAGAATAATTCTAAGAGAAATAAGTGATCATTCACAAAGGGAAGTCATCCACAATCAGGTAAATTATATTTCTAGTCTCGTGAGGATAAATCCAAGACAGAGAAGGTACCTGACTTAACATGGCCAATTCAGATTTACATCATCACTTTCTAAAGAACAGAAAGGTCATTTAGTTCTGGGGCAGAATTCTTAGTGTCCAACATCTGCTTCTCAGTCAACATGTTCAACACACTTAACTTATTATACATGTATAAGCATTCATCCAAAACAGAATACAGATGTGCCTCATGGTCCTGAGACAGTAGCAGAATTAGGGTTGAGGAAAGAGTATCCCATCCAGGTCATAGTACTTGTTCAGTCAGTCACTGAATGAAATGCATTACTGATATACTAAGAAGTGAATCATTCCTTACCTCCACTTCCAGCTTGTCAATAATTTCTGTGCTTCCAACAAAATTCTCCTTCAGCTGTATGACCAGTTTATGCATCTCCTTCACTTCCAGTTTGATCAGCTCAAAGTCTAGTTCAGTGTAAGAAATACTGTCCTTCTCCATGACCTCTACTCGGACAGTCAAGTTCAGGAGCTTCTTCTCATACACACTGATTAGCTGGACATACTCCTTCACCTGGAGGAGAAGCAAAAAGCTTAGGTCAACTCTCAGAGTGATATCAAATAGACTTCCTGCACTACAAAACACCTGAAGATTATTTGATCCTTGTGAATCACTGCAAAGGAGTGATTCAAAATACAGCTACCTTTTTAATCCAAATGCCAACTAAAAATAGCATATTACTATGGCTTGGGGTCATACTTACCTACACTGAAAATAACCTGTATGTATATAACAATGTCCATCTTAAAGTCTGAGGATGCTAGCTCACTGGACTGAACCACTTGAGATCATCTCTCTTCTCAGATCATTTGCTCTAAATCAGAGTTTCTCAGCCTCAGTACTATTGACATTTTAAGCAAGTCTCCTTCTTGTGTGGGGGGTACACAGTGAATTGTAGGATATTCAGTTGCTCCTAGTTATGACAACCAAAAATGTCTCGAGACATTATTAAATGTTCTCTGGGGACAAATCGCTGTCTCCAGCATCCTTTTGTTTAGAACCATCACTCTCTCGAAGTCTCAGTATTTTCTAGAAGAAGAGAAATGCATTGAGTAGAATCTTCTCGTGTGAATCGTGTGCTGAGCATTCTGAGCCCCTCTGCCTTTTACAAAGAAGCATAAGGACTCCACTTCCTATACAATACATGGGTGCAGGCACAACTGTAAAGTGCACATTTCATTAAGTGAGCTCACATTTATTCTAAGAACTGATTATTGCAATCAGACCTTTAAATTACACATTTGTTGCATATATTTGAATGTCTGATCATTAAGTTAAAATACTTCCAAAAATTCCCTTGGTGGTTGAGTGTATAATTGGAATCTCCGAAAGAATATTTCAATAAACAGTTGGTGACACATTTTTTGTATCTGATCTCTAAAAGAAATGTCATGGCTTTTTCAAAGACCTGCTCATTAAAAAGTTGCTGCTTTCAGTTTCTTTCTTAAATGTGAGCATAAGTAATGCTTCTCCCCAAACTGCACTAACGTCAAGTTCCTGGATGAATTCAGACAGATGTTGACCTGTGGCCTCTGTAATGACAAAGGCTGTCCTAACTCCTGTCACTTAGCCCTTCCACTTAACCCCACCATGCAAATTAGAATAGACTCATGGGCCACAGACCTTCAGAACTAGGGCTTCAGGAGAAGAGGATTCTAATGAACATTGGAACTGCATACCTTGGCTCCATTACTGTATCTCCTCAGGCAAGTGATGTTCATTGCCATCAGATGCCCCACCACTTGGAGGCTGGTAGGGATCGTGATATTTTGGTGGATACAGATTTTAAAAAAAAAAGAGTGTGGGAGGTGCATATAACAAGCCCTCACCCCTCAAAAAAATGAACAGAGACATAAGGTGTTCAGGTTCCAATTTCTTTTTAAAAATTGGCCATAAAGCCTTGCCTGTGGTGAAAACATAGTAATAATGCACCAATCCATTGCAGAAATAGAAGTTTGAGGAATGAGTGTGCTTGTTGGCATTTGGCCTTGCCAGCTCTTGGAATAAATGAAACACCCTCAGCTTTCCTGGAACCCATTGGTGGCACATTATAGCTACCATTCTGTGCTAATGAGTGATGCAACTGTCACCTCTGCTGAATAAAATGAGGCTCCCCCACGCCGATTCTCACAGAAAACCAAGGCATGGCCTAGAGTTTGTGACCTGTGAGAATTTGCGCTGGGTCTGCCCCAAGTTCAGTTGCAGAACAATAGGTCTCTCTAAATCTGGCATGGAATTTTGAAGGGTGATCCTTTCTGCTGACATTTAGAGGAAGGCTGGGTGGTATTCATAAAAAAAAAAAAACCCTGAAATTGTCCATGGTTACAGTGTGCAGGAGAAAATTTGAAAATGGGCCAGAAGGGCTTCACATGTGAAGTTTACAGTTGCAGAGATTTTGTGCACAGAGATAGCACAGAGAGCGCTGAGATCCTCAGGGCTTGTCCTCGGTAGTTTCAGCTCAGTGATGGCAGAGTCGTATACCCAGAGATGAGTCCAGGCCCACACCACTGGCATCGAGTACCTTTAGCACATTTTCCCTCCTGGATTTAGAATGCTTGTTCTAAACAGAGGGAAAAGGCCCAAGCAGGGAGCTTGTCTCCAGGAGATGCTCAGTAATGTCTAGAGACATTTTGGTTGCCACAACTGAGGATTGAGTATGTGCCACTGGCATTTAGAGGCCAGGGATGCTGTAAAAATACGCTAGCAAGAAGATGGGTCTAAGATAGAGAGGCCATGCAGCGGAAACAACATCTTTGCCCCAATTTCATCACTACAGCAAGTGTGAGCCTAAGAACACTCACAATGCTTGCCTTCAAATCACCAGGCTGGCATTTACAGCTCCCACTTTATTTTATCTGGTATGCACTTAACCATGTCATGGATTTAAAAAAAAAAATCAAAGTTTGTTTGGAATTTGGTTCTGGGTGGCTGCTGTTGTTTCTTACAATAAAAGTGGTCTTGTCATAAATAGGGAAGTAGTGTGTCCAGCTATTCAGCTAAATAATTAGTCTGTTCATAGTTCTATCAGCTCCTCAAAACCCAAGATCATAACTACAACCAGATTACTTGAAATAAGTAAATGGACTTTGAAACATACTGTTATTTTCAATATACCCTTAAAAGCTAATGTAATTAGGTTAATTGACCCTGAAAATATCATCAAAACATGCAGTGTTCAGTACAAGAACTGCCTGAGATCAAATGTAACTTCAGTACCCAGTGGGCAAATCCCTTAATTTCTCTAAGCTTTATTATACTTGCCAAACCACGGGTGAAGACACCAAGCTTGCACGATTATTGCAGAGACTAGAGATGATGCACATTAAGGGCCTCGCTAATGGATGCTCTATGAATTCTAGATATTAATAGAGAAATGGTTATTTCAGTGTTTTTCAATCTGACCTTTCAATTTACTTTTATTCCACTGCACAAAGCATTGCCCAATCAATGTTGTTTGTTTATGGGTTGCTCAAATATCTCCCAGGATGCCTCAACCTTCTCATGCATGAGCATCTATTAGCAAATGTGTCATATTAAATAACTTGTCCCAAAGACCAGGAACCTCGAGAGAAAGAAAAGCAAAAACAACAAACAAACAAACAAACAAAAACCCTGAGGTGCCATTTGTGGCATTGTGGCATCTTCTTCCTAAGTATGATCACACAGGATGTGTCATAAGCAACAGAAAAGTCTAAAAGGCTTTCAGCATTTTCTGCAGAGGCAGCTTCCTGACTTCCCTGTGTACTGACAGATGATGAATTAATGGAAGGCAGTCTCAAGCCTTTCACCTGCTCAGAATGGGCGTCCCCCTAGGTCCCTAGATAAATGGTGATTTCTAAGACAGCCTAGGGACAGCTATAATAATTCACCCAGAAATCCAGAAGCCTTCCACTAAAGAGATAGCTTGGGATTTGAAGGTATACCTGACCTGCTCCATATCTTGAGTCTTCTCAGATCTGGACAGCAGAAACAGATCTGGCTTGATTCTGAAGACTCAAATCCCTGACCTTATCATAGCAGCCAAGAGAAGACTGACTCAGGAAAGTTCCTTTACCTGTGTGAATCTTGAGTTTTCTAGCATTAAAGTGGGAGTGAGGAGATGCAGCCTACCTCCTTTAAATGCAGGCTTGAAAGAACAGGAAGCATTTGGACAGATACAAACGAGGCTGCTACTGTTATCACTAGTGACATCTACCACAACAAATCAGCCATTCGAACCTCAGCTGATGGCAAACCCCTTTGCTAGGCCTCCATTTTTGTGTTTTGTTTTTGGTGGGGGGGGGGGACAAACTACTGTCACCTTTAGAACTGAAAGTTTTCCTGCCTATTCTGCCCTCTCTCCACCAATTATTAGCAATCTGATGTCTCCTGCCCCACCTCCACTTGGAGCATTGGAATGAAATGCCCCACACTCACAAACATGGCTAGCCACTTACTCTCTCTGGGACAGTTTGAGGTTTCAAACTGCCCTTCATACACCTGCCAGTAAAGATGACATGCATATCAGTGTCCTCCACTGTCTCAAAGCAAATGGCTCCAACTGAAAAAGACCTCTACCTAGGATTTTCCTCTACTTGTTATGTTTTTATGCATAACTTCTTATCTCTACTTGATTATGCTGGAATAAGGCTATGAATATTAATGGTTGGAATTTATAATTTAGTGCTATGCCTTTTCTGCTGATTAATTCAAGGACATTTTATTTCTTAAGAAGCTAGGTTCCTGGAGTAGTCAAACCCATTTTTCCTGGACACTCATTTTAACTTAGAATATTTATCTACCAATTCAGGTTGAAAGCAGGATCTCAGGCTCACCATAATTTTTTGTCTTAAAGGATAATGATATTGGATGTTGAGGGGGCTGCACTTAAATTGCTCAGGAAAACTTCTTTGGAAGGCTGCAGTAAAGCCAGAACTCCTTGTAAATTAATGGGGTTGTATTAAATAATGCATAATGTGATTATATTCTAGCCTGGACTTCACCTGGGCATAAAACGGGAGCCTTTCTAATTGATTTGTAGCTTGGCTAAAAAGCTGGAAGGGGTTGAAATTGGAATGGCAAGTCACAAGGCTCCAGCAGGCTCAGAGAAAGACAACTCCTTTAGAATGAATTCCTTTGGCTACACACAGCAGAGCCCAAAAGGTTCTAGCCGGGATTTTCCCCAAGCCTGAGAGACCCATTACTCTCCACTCAAATTCCCAAAGAAGCCTTCAATTTTGGTCTCATAGGAAACACATGGAATGAAATGTTCCTGTTCTAGCAGTCAAAAATAATTACCAAGGGGGAGGGGAGAATAGAGAAAAGGTGGGATTTATACAGATTTAAATACAGGGAAGAAAGAAAGGCAGGAAGGAAAAATGTAGAATGGGAACGGGAAGACTTGAAGGAGAAAAGAAAGGAGGAGGAGGAGGAGGAGGAGGAGGAGGAGGAGGAGGAAAGGACCATCTAAAGGTGAGAGGAGGTTGGAGATTTACTATGAATCAAGACCGTGTTTGAAAAGAAAACACTTACCTTAGAAAACTCTTTCTCGAACTTCTGAGAAAGGATGTGAGCTGTGAACTCCAAGCGCTCCACCCTGTCAGCCGGGAAGGAGGTGTCTGGCAGGGAAACCGAGCACTGGCAGGTCCCATGACTGTCCACAGAGCCGGTGAAATTGGAAAATGACTGTAAATAATAAAAGGTGAGTGTCAGCTATAAGCTGGGAAATGAACCTCTCAGGCAACAGGAATGACAGAAATTGGGTTGGCAGAACATGATGGAGGCAAACAAGTGTAGGCCAATACATGACCGAACAGCATCATAGAGACAAGCCAACCCCGTCTCCACCTGTTGACTAAGCCTCTGTGAGCAGCTTGTATCAAAAGGAAGATTCTCCATGCTTGAGGAGTCCTAAAGAAATCATTCTATCTCTCTGCAAAGAAAAGAAAATGAAGAGGGGCCAGGAGGACTAAGTTTGAACATCTGTTCTTCCATTTGCTGCATGTGACACCCCCTTACGTCTATTTCCTCCTCTGTGAAATTCAGATACCCTGACTGAAGTAAGCAAGTGATGCGCTCTGAGTCCCTGGCATGTGACAGGTGATTGGGTGTTGTCACTTTCTCTTTCCTCCTGCCAGTACACACGCAAACACACACACACACACACACACACACACACACACACACACACACACACTTTTACTCCAATCCCAGGCCAGTTTCTCCCAATTAGAATAAAGAAACCTTGAAGGTTTGTGGGCCGTGGCAAAGACATCCAGTGAGAATTCAAATCCTCTCTTCAGCTGGGAAATTACAAAATTCACATTTTTCCAAATGGAAACAAGCCATCTATTTGCTCAAAAATTGAGCAGTGTATGAGTTTAGAGGTTCCTTGCAAATTTCTCAAATGGAAGTTCTCTAGCTTACACTTGCAAGAAAAAAAAGTCATTTTAAAATATTTGAAGTTTCTCTAAGATATTCAGGCTCACGCTTCGATGCCACTGCATATTTTAAGATGACAGGTTTGAAAGATTCTGTTTTTCTTTTGTCCCCTTTGAACTACCCCTAGGGGATCCTGGCACAATTAACATTTTTCATTACTACTATTACCTTGCAGAGTGAGTCTTGTCAGCCAACTGGCTGTGCCTTTTAATGGCCTCATCTGAAGGCCAGCCCAAAGCTCACCTATGGAGTGTCAGCCTGAAGAGACTCTTTGTGAAGCGAAGGAGGAGAGAGCAGTTTTCAGAGTCTGGAGAGACTCCAGCCATGCTTCAAAGTTCACATCAGCTGGCTGCGGCTGAGTGTATCTGCTCCACACACAAGCCACCTCTACTGATCTCCATGACCCCTGAACAAACCTGGCCTAGATGCTCCTGTAATTGAGATGTAGCCCAGCAGTGACCTCTGGGCCAATTAAGGCTCTTGCAAACAGTGGTGACTGTGGTGGTTTTTAAATGAACCTAATCTTCTCTAAGATGGTAAGAATGAAGTGTGTGTGTGTGTGTGTGTGTGTGTGTGTGTATACACTCACACACACACAACACACATGTCAACAATGTGGAAGCCAGAAGACCAGACCAAATGTCATTCCTTGGTCAACCAACATTTGCCCTTTTTTCTTGAGACAGTCTCTCATTGACCTGGGACTCACCAAGTAGGCTAGGGTGCTGGCCAGTCAGCCTCAGAGATAGATCTTTCTGATGCCATCTCCCCAGCACTGAGACAATAACCCCACACCACCACACTTGGCTTTTAAACTAGGGGTTCTGGGGACTAAACTCAAGACCTTGTGTTTGCAAGTACTTTCATCCGCTGTGCTATTTTCCCAGCCCTCCATGCCAGGAAACGTCTTGACACTGTCCTTTCTTGTCTAATCAGATCTCTCCATCTTTAGGGATCAGGGAGTACGGGGTAGAAGCAAGCAGGTTTATGTTGCACGTGGTAGCAAGGGGTTAGAGTTCAGGGTGGGAAGGGTCTTTGCAAAGAATGAATAAGGACTGGACAAGTTATACCAGGAACCTGTCAGAGAGGTTGTGGATTGCACAATATACACCAGGGACCTGTCAGAGAGGTTGCAGATTACACAATATATACCAGGGACCTCTCGGAGAGGCTGTGGACTGGACAATATACACCGGGAACCTGTTGAAGAGGTGGCAGACTGCACAATATACACCTGTCGGAGAGGTTTCAGACTACACAATATACATCAGGGACCTGTCAGAGAGGTTGAATTCTACTGAACTCAGACCTATTACTCCATCTAAGATAGAAAGACTGTAGCACAGGTATGCCAAGTTTTTTACAGGCTTTTGAAGAAATACCTTATCGTAATAACCATCCAGCAAAGAAAAAAAAACTTGCATTGCATTGACAAGGGGAAGTTAATTAGCTTCACAAGACAGGGGGGACCATTCCTGGAGTTCTCCGAGAAGCTCTGTCAATTCTGGAAACAGCAGGTATCATCAAGAAGTCTCTAGACAATCAACTAGGAACCACTAGCTAACAACTTTTAGTCCTGAAGTTCACCTGAAAGACAAGCAAATAATTATGAGCCCTGCTGACAGCCATTCCATTGGCTTCTATTGAACATCTCTGTCCCAGTGCTGTGGACTCCATCCTGCTTATCATCAGCCCAGCGTGCTCAGCTGACATCAAAACGGTCCATAAGTTTGATCAGTGTCTCCCATTAGAGATATTTCTGCTCCTGGAATTCAAAGACAATGAAGCTAATGGTGATGAGTCTCTCTGCAGTGAATGCTCAAACTACGTGAATGAAATGTGGGGAATGAGACACAAAGACAAGTGCTTGTCCCCTTGGCCTTTGGAAGGATGTGTCGTCCCCTTGTGGAGGGCAAGTAGGGCTCTGTGTGCCCCACAAAAGTGACTATACTGCCAAGTTCTCACTTGGTATATGTTCAATTAACATGTACGAAGGTCTACAACAACCCAGGCTCGGGAATTAGAAGCTGATTAAAACCAATTGTGGCCCAATCAGGCTCATTTTCCTTCTGAATGCCCTGGGGGCTTTTCCGACAGCCTCAGACCCCGATGACAGAAGCTCACAGTCCACTGTGGTTCTAACTCTTGTCAGTGAGCGTGAAGAGCCTTCCCTAGAACTATGAAAGGCAGTGGCCAATTCTTTGGAGGCGTGCACAGTGTTCTGAGCCCGCCAGCAGACGGTGCAACTCACATTTGTGATTTAAGGTTGCAATTGGCTCTAATTAGCAGCAGAGTCTAAGTGCCCACAAAGATTCACGACATAAAATAACGGTACTCAGCGGTTCGAAAGTACAGAAAATGATACGTTTGGAACTTGCTCAATGACAGTTATAAAAGGGTGTTCCACTACTTCCCAACAAGCTCATCAAGCTGACAGTCAGCCCTAGAAAATTAGGTTTATAGTGGAATTGATACCTGGTCCACTATAAAAAGGGGGTTGGAGTGTGATACTGACTCTTTCACCACAGGCAGATAAGCAAATGATGAAAGAAATTGAATCCTCTAAGTATAACTTAACTACTAGTTCTTAGTTACTTTTAAATATTTGTCTTCTTACCAGACAGTGGTCACTTTAAGTTCCTCTGTTTTTCCGCTGGTATTTTATTTTCTATGACTTCAGCTGAAGATGTTACATACAAATGCTGGCTTTCGATTGGTAGTGAAGCTTTATAATAAATTATTATTGTTAACCTCACTTTACCAAAAAAAAAGTAACCCCTTCTAATTGTTCCCAGAAATTGTTTGGTACTCCAAGATAAGAGTAAATATGGGATTTCTGACTACTGTGGAGCTGGTGTATGATTGTGATTCTCTCAGATTTCTTCATTTAAAGCAATTTTTGTCTATACCCCGGAAATAGAGAGAGCTGCATACAAAGAGAGGGTTTTCACAACAGAGTCCCTTGAAGAACTGAAACTTAAATGAAACTGGACGAGCACGAGGGAGGTGTACCCTCTCAGTTTAGTGACTTTAAGCCAATGACTTCACCATAGCAAGCCTCAGATTTAACATCTCTAAAATGGGACCATGACTTTTACCTAACTCTTGGGGGTTAAATAAGCTGTGTATGTATTAACCTAGTCTTGGCATTCATTAGGCATGCACTGAATATCGTTGATGTCATTGCCCTCTAGGCCCCATCCAAACCACTTGTTGATCACATTTTCGCGGTCTACACATTTTAATGATGCTAACACAAACACTCAGACAAAAGCCTCCCCCTCCCCTTTTCCTGTTTATCCTTCCATTCAGACAAGTCCATGAACGTGGCTGGCTCGATGAAATGCCTAGCAGTTCTGACGGAGGAACTTCGATGGAGTTAGGAACCCTCCAGCATGCACCACACTGCAGTAAGGCTAGCCTGGAAGGCTTTCCAGAGTAACAGTTCTGCAGAAAGGCCCAGAGGTAAAATGGGCAGCTGTTTCCTGTCCTGCATCCTGAAGCTTCTCCATGCCTCCTTTTTTTTTTTTTTTTTAAAGGAAAGCCCAAGAGTTCTCATCCCCCAAAGAATCAGGCAACCTGTGCATTCTACACAGGGCGCCTCTCCAGACCCATCCCTGTAGTACACGGTGCCTTTGATGGTTCTTTTCACTGCTGCAGTTGTTTGGCACTGGAAATAGCCCCAGCAATTCCTTATTAAAAAAAGATTGAAAGGAGTTAGCGTTCCCTTGGGAAATTTCCACATGTAATGGCGTTTTCCTAAGACTGATAATTCCTCTTCTCATAACCCATGTTCTCTCTCTCTCTCTCTCTGTGTGTGTGTGTGTGTGTGTGTGTGTGTGTGTGTGTGTACATGTGTATGTGCTTGTGTGAGTGTGTGCCCGTGCATGTGTATGGGGAGGTAGTAGATGCCTTTCTCTACTACTTGCCACCTTATTTTTCTTGAGCTAAGATCTGTCGCTGAACCTGGAGCTCACCAATTAGCTAGAATGGTTGGCAAGTAAGCCTAGGGACCTTCCTGTCCCTGCCTCCTCTAACCAGTGATGGGGCTGCAGATGGGTGCTACCCTGCCTAGCTTCTTATGTGGGTGATGGAGATACAGACACAGGTTCTCATGCTAGCGCAGAAAGTGTTTTACTGACCTTACCATGTCCTTAGACGCACTACCCATCTTCCTTACAAGCTAGGTGCCAAGGAACTGGCAGGACTCCAGATGTTGCATGGAGACTCTCACTCCCTCAGAGTATATTGCTTACCCTCAAAAGGCTCCCCCTGGGCAGCAAATCAGGTGAATAAACTTTGATGGAGTGGTTGCTTGTGGGATCTCTTTCCCAAAAGCTCCTATCCCAGACTACATATTAGAATCAATTGGACTTCTTAAATGCCTGAGTTGTAAACACCTTTGCAGGCTAGAACCAAGGCATCTGGATTTTTAGGATTCTCCTCACCACTGATCCTACTGGTCAGCCTGGGTTGAGAACCTCTTTAGAACATGCCTTTCCCCAAATGCATTAGCTAGAAAACTGGGATGTTGCCTATCCTGCTAACAGTTTAATTACTTCACCCAGGTTTTAATTCATTTCCAAGGCATCTACAGTGAACAGAAAGAGTCATAAATCCTTTAAAGTGCTCTCAGGTCTAGTCATCCATGAAATTGTATTCAGGTCCCCAAAAAGCAAGAGGAAGGGAATTGAACATAGCTCACCCAGACTCAGCAACTCCCTTACCTGTGACACAGTACCACCTTCTGCCCAAGATGTGGCTCCTGGAGTTGTAATGTAGGGTGTTGTTGTCAACTCCCGGGAAGAGGTAGAGATCAGAGTCTCTGAAGCCATGGAGGCAGAGCCAAGACGAAGCAAAAGGGCCAGCAGAAAAGCCAGACTGTAACTCATCTTGCCTTTTTGCCTAAGACTGTGGCTTCTTCCCACAACCCAGGGCTTCTTATAGCGCCCAGCGGGGATTTCCCCATGGCCAGTGTGTGAAGAAAGAGGAAGCATTCAGGGAACATGTGAACTACCCTAGGAGGGTCAGGACATCTGCAACCTAAGTCCTAGCCACACCTTGCCACTGAGCCCCACTCTGTGACCTGCCGTTAGGTACAGATCCCACCCCCCACTTCCGACAAATATTAACTCACACAAGTTTCTTCAAACCAACATCTGGTTTCCAACTTGATACTTCCTTGAAGGAGATGGAATCAAAGTAGCCTTTGTTAATGAAACAGTTTGGAGGCTCCAAGAAAAAAAAAGCAACCCTTGGCCTTCTGCCTAGAAATGACTTCTGGGTGTTCCCTCCCATTTTGCTGAATTCTGCTTTCCAGAGAGAAAGAGTAGCATGGGCTCACTTTAGAGACTGTGATTCTCCTCTAAGATATCTGAAGCCTTCCTCTTCAGAATCTGCTGCCCAGGTTGGCTCTGGCCTGCTCCTTGCCTTGTCTGTTCTTATACCAAGTTATTTCCACAACACAAAGAATTTGTTCTTCAGAAGTCCACACAGGACTCTGCACTCTGTGCTTCTAAAGGAAAAGAAAGAACCCAACCAAACAAGGGACCCAGATGACCCACTGAATATTCCGCTAGATCAGGGTATTGCTCCCAACCCAACCAAAGAAGCCCAATGGAAGCCTTTCTCTGACTTCCTTTGTCTGCTACTCTGTGTGGGCTAGCCCGGGGATTCAGGACTCACAGGTCACTCCTCACTCTAGTGAAAACTGCTAGGATGCCTTCTCTGTCAGCCAGCTGACCTGGCCCTGAGCTTCCAGCTCTCTGCATCTCTCCAACATTGCACACACCCTTGTGACCTCAGCTTTCCTCTCTGTAGAAGGAAAAATGTTTTGGCCTTTTTATTAAAACCTAGTTCTGTCGCTCAAGAGCTGGTGGCCTTGGGCATGTCATTCAGCCTCTCTGTAGTTTAACAATCCCTAAATTATTAGAACTCAGTGGAATGGCATTTTGAAAGTTGCATATACATTTTAAAGTGCTATATAAATGTCAAGGTTCTTCTGGTTTTGTGTTTAATTCCCCAAAGCCTGGATCATTATGTAAGGTTATTGAGTTTACAACAAGAAAAGCAGGCAGAGTCTATACTCTGCCTTAGCCCATCCCAGGAGCATTTGGTAGAAATGGTTTGCAGGGTTCTTACACAGCTTAACCTCATAAGCTTTATAGACTTTCCAGATAAACCATGTCTTAAACCCTTGTACACGATTCACATCCTCGGGGTAGGGGTCGGCAGGAAAAATACAAGCAGGAGAATGGAAAGTAGAGAGAAGAGAAAGGGGAAAATAAAAGTCAGTCTAATTATTTTAAGTACCTCCCAAAGCCCCCTTGGACTGTTCCCCTGGTCCAGAGTTCCACCCTGTCCCTGACTCAGGAGGACTGAATAAACACGCCACTCAGACCAGTAGCCACAATTTCAGCATCCACATTGCCTCATCACTCAGGCTGATGGTGCTGCCTCCATCCACCATCCACACTGAAAAACACTTGTTGAGTCCCCTGCAGGTATCTACTCAAGCCAATAATACGCCTGTTCCATGGGACCTGAGATTGGAAGCAGCTAGAGGAGACCTAGAAAGGATGGGGACTCGATGCCAGAGGCTTTTTAGCATCAGCCAGCTACCATCAAGCCAAATGAAATCTGTGGTGAGGATCAAGGTCAGAGACAGATGACCCAAGTTTAGCTGTTCAAAGAGTAAGAAATGTATTTTTAAGCTCATATCTCTCTTATTGTTCCCTATACGCAATTTCATGTTAAAAGTTCAATGAGCAACAAATTAGTTTTAACGTAAGTAGGCCCTGTGCATATTTGGGATATATTTATAATAAAATAAATGTTGTCAGTTTAATATTGAAATTGAACTAGATATCCTTTTTTTCTGGAGCTATTGAAGCAGGATATAGACTGTGAAATTCATTATTCCCTGTTGGAAGTAATTCAGCCTTGGCCTTTTTGACAAAAACGTTCTAGTCTCTTCAATGCTTAGCCCAAGACAGAGAAAGCATAGGACATTTTGAGAAAGAAAACCAGTGCATTGAATTCATTGTACTAAGAATGAATGCTATCAATATGGATGTAGAGAAGAGAGCATTCCTCTACCTCCCATCTCGAGTCCCCTCTTCCTCCTGACCCCCACCAAAACAAAGGGTAAAATCTGTTCTCATTTGCTGGTAGCCTCTGCCTGTGACTATAATGAGCCTTCCTTACCCCTTTTTCAAAAAGCATGTTGGGCCCCTTGTCAGGAAAAAAATATCTCATTAACAATGGTTGCCTGTTGTCATGGCTACCTTTGAAGGCTTCTATGGTGAGTTCTCTAGAAGACTCCTTACCAGAGGGTTGTAACCTACAGAACAGAGGCAGCAGTTCTCTCCAGCAGAGGGGTGACTTAGCCAAGAGAACCAGCATCCCATTGTGCTTAGAAGCCACTTTGTTCCTGGATGCCTCCATGCTTTCAAACCTATATGGTAACCTCAGAGATACAAAAGCATCAGTGATGCCTCCACAATGAGATTATTGTAACAATAGTTTGATCAGTTCCTCTGCAAACACCTTTGTTGTTAGAAGCAACAAGCCTCTTGTTATTTGACAGCCTCAAAAATACAACAAAGGGCTGAAAAGCGAGCATTGTTTTATTTATAAATATATAGCCCAACCTGAACTTCCCTTATAGTAAGGGGTCGCCGAAACTCACTTCGGTAACACAGCATTCCTCACTGGCAGCTTGGAAGTTGGTGTTTATGCACTTCTTGGGTAACTCACCAAAGCTGTACTTCCTGCACAGGTGCAACATATGAGAAAGAGATCTGAATTGATGTCACCTTAATTTAATCCTCCTGTTATAAAAAAAAAAAGTCAAACACACTTTCACATGACTTCAGAAAAGAGCACCTGTAGAGTATGTAATACATACAAAGATAATGAGATAATGAGACAAAGTTTGGTTTACAGATTGACAATAGAAGCTGTGTTTAAATGACCCTTTCACATCAGTTGTTTACATCCCTAGAAATCATCAACTTTTTTTAATTTTTTTTATTTTACAATACCATTCAGTTCTACATATCAGCCACAGATTCCCTTGTTCTCCCCGCTCCCAGTCCCCTCCCCTTCCCCCCAGCCCATCCCCCATTCCCACCTCCTCCAGGGCAAAGCCTCCCCCCCCTCAAGGACTGAGATCAACCTGGTAGACTCAGTCCAGGCAGGGCCAGTCCCCTCCTCCCAGGCCGAGCCAAGCGACCCTGCATAAGCCCCAGGTTTCAAACAGCCAACTCATGCAATGAGCACAGGACCCAGTTCCACTGCCTGGATGCCTCCCAAACAGTTCAAGCCAATCAACTGTCTCACCCATTCAGAAGGCCTGATCCAGTTGGGGGCCCCTCAGCTATTGGTTCATAGTTCATGTGTTTCCATTCATTTGACTATTTGTCCCTGTGCTTTATCCAACCTTGGTCTCAACAATTCTCGCTCATATAGACCTTCCTCTTTCTCGCTAATTGGACTCCTTGGAGCTCTGCCCAGGGCCTAGCAGTGGATCTCTGCTTCCAGATCCCTCAGTCATTGGATGGGGTTTCTAGCACGACAATTAGGGTGTTTGGCCATCCCATCATCAGAGTGGGTCAGTTCAGGCTGTCTCTCGACCATTGCCAGCAGTCTATTGTGGGAGTATCTTTGTGAATTTCTGTGGGCCTCTCTAGTACTTTGCTTCTTCCTATTCTCATGTGGTCTTCATTTATCATGGTCTCCTATTCCTTGTTCTCCCTCTCTGTTGTTGATCCATCTGGGGTCTCCCGCTCCCCCAAGCTCTCTTTTCCTTGACCTTCACCCTTCATTCCCCCACTTATGACCAGGCTGTTCATGAAGATCTCATCCATTTCTCCGTCATTGGGCGATCCCAGAATTCTCAACAGAGGAAACTCAAATGGCTGAAAGACATTTAAGGAATTGCTCAACATCCCTAATTATCAGGGAAATGCAAATCAAAACAACTCTGAGATACCGCCTTATGCCTGTCAGAATGGCTAAGATCAAAAACACTGAAGACATCTTATGCTGGAGAGGATGTGGAGCTAGGGGAACTCTCCTCCACTGCTGGTGGGAATGCAAGCTTGTACAGCCACTTTGGAAATCAATATGGTGCTTTCTTAGAAAATTGGGAATCAATATCCCCCAAGATCCAGCTATACCACTCTTGGGCATATACCCAAGGAATGCTCAACCATACCACAAGGGCAAGGGCACTTGCTCAGCTATGTTCATATCAGCATTGTTTGTAATAGCCAGAACCTGGAAACAACCTAGATGCCCTTCAACTGAAGAATGGATAAATAAAATGTGGTACATATACACAATGGAATGCTACTCAGCAGAGAAAAACAATGACATCATGAGGTTTGCAGGCAAATGGAGGGATCTAGAAAAAATCATCCTGAGTGAAGTAATCCAGACTCAGAAAGACAAACATGGTATGTACACACTCATAGAAGGATACTAGATGTGGAGCAAGTATGACTGGACTGCTACTCACATCACCAAGGAGGCTACCTGGAAATCATCAATTTTTTAAGCAATATTAATAACCAAGTGTAAAAGTTCAAATCAATTGACAGCATATACTCATTCTGAGTCTTTTGTTAATAAATATACTAGAGCCAAGTCCATGGAGAATAGCATACCTTATCATGAGTTCTAAAGAAAGAAGAAACCACTGTAATCCCAGCTCTGGGAAGGTAGAGACAGATGAAGTTCCAGAGCTCACTTGCCATTCTGCCTTGCCTACTTGAAGAGCTTCAGGCAAATGAGAGACCCTGCCTCAAAATAAAAGATGTGGACAACACCTGATGAATAATACCATAGACTGACCTCTAGTTTGCACATCTATGAACACATGCAACACAAACACACACAACGCGCGCGTATACACACACACACACACACACACACACACACACACACACACACGAGGGGGAAGAGAGAAGAGGAGGAGGAGAAAAGAAACAAAGAAAAGCAGAAAAAAAAAGGGGGGGACACAATTGCTGAAGAAAATGTCTAGTCATTTTCAACGGCAGGCTCTTTCAGGAATTAAACAAGTTAGACGCAACTCCAATTGCATGAACCCTGAGCAAGTACTAGACAGATCATGGAGACCCACACAGGTAGGTTAACTGGAATTAACTGACTACATGGTGAATGTCTGGAGGAGGAAGATCACACCGTGACTGAAGCACCTAGACAAATGCCTACCACTTGGTGACCAATAAGTGTACACTGAGGAAAATACTAAATGAATGAATGAATGAGTCGATTTAATAAGAGTTGTGAAGGAGGGCCGGCTCCGGGAAGATGGCTGCTGCCGTGCTGCTGGCAGTGGGTTTTCGCACCGCGTGCAGAACCCTGGCGGCCGCTGGGACCCGGGGGGTGCAGGTCCCGGGCAGTGCAGGTATGACTAACGGAAGTGAAGTGGCCAGGGCTCAGAAAGCTGCTCCTGGAGGAACAGCGCCAACCATCTTCTCCCGGATTTTGGATCGCAGCCTCCCAGCCGACATTCTGTATGAAGATCAGCAGTGTCTACTGTTCCGTGATGTAGCCCCTCAGGCTCCTGTGCATTTTCTGGTCATTCCTAAGAAGCCCATTCCTCGAATTAGCCAGGCTGAAGAAGAAGACCAGCAGCTTCTAGGACACTTAATCCTTGTGGCCAAGAAGATAGCAAAGGCCACCAAAGGGTCTGAAAGATGGGTATCGACTTGTGGTCAATGATGGGAAGATGGGCGCACAGTCCGTGTATCACCTGCACATGCACGTACTTGGAGGCCGACAGCTGCAGTGGCCGCCTGGCTAAACCTGCCAGCTGACCCAGGACCACAGACTTGGATGCGTGGGTGGAGAGAGGGAAAAGAAATCCTGTGGCATAAATAAACTTTTCCTCCCCAAAAAAAAAAAAAAAAAAAGGAGTTGTGAAGGAAAATTCACAAATAACTACTGAAGAAAGCACAAATTGTTTAAATTAGTGTTGAAGAAAGGGAATTGAATTCTAAGCAAGAAAAATTACATTAGTAGAAGCAGGAACCCTTGAATTCTCTAGGCCAGGATTATGCCCATGCCCTTGAAGTCTTGTGCAGTCAGCCCTCAGAACTCATCCTTTTGGATCAAACTCATTCTTGGGTTACTGTTCTTCAGTCTGACTCGGACCCCCTAAAAATCAACATTTCGAAGACCTTCCTATACCAGGAACTTCCTAGACTTAGCTGACCCATCATGATGCAGAAAATGTTAACACCAGATTATGGATTTCAACCAAATTCTTACACTTTCAGTTGTAGAAAAAAAAATCACAAAGTGTTGACAAAACACAGAATGAAACTAGTTTTAAAAAGCAATAATGGAAGCCAGAGCAAACGTCTGCTCAAATGGTAAAGGAGAAGAGAGATGGTGAATGGTATCAATATTATTCTTTAAGGAAAAGGGGAGTTTTCAGACTGATGAGATACCATGGTGTTCAGGAGAATTTCTTCTGTCAAGAAAAAGCCCATATCACCTCCAAGGACTCACTAAGGAGACATCACATTTCTGCACCCCAAAAGGGGCTCTGCCCAGAGACCTGGAACCAAGGATCTGAAATCTCTCTTGCCATCTTTAGACTGCACTGAGACACTCCATCTCTTCAGTTCTCCTCTATTCGTTTTGCATACATTTTGAATACTGTGTAATGTTTTTTCTTCGAAGACCACAAAAGTTGACTTCTCCAACCAGAAGTAAAAATGTTTTCTATTCTTACTTATTTGCTCCATTGCTAAAGTTCTGCTTGCCTCACATCCAAACCAGCTGAGTTCTTAGCAAGACCTGCTTTCTTCATACCTGATTGCACATGCCTAACCATATACACTCCTCACTGTGAGAAAGATACAAATTCTTGCTGGACCCGTGAGATGTCACCACCAAGAGGTGCAGAGTTTAGACATTTTAGCCTCTCCAGATTTAGTCAAACATTCATTGCTATAACAAAATACTTGAGATAGTCGTATTGAAAGGGGGGAAAGCCTGGTTTGATCAATGGTTTTAAAAATGTCAGTCCACAGTCACTGGGCACCATTGCTTTGGGACTTGTTGGAAGGCTGCTCACCTCCCTTGCCACTGGAGAGCATGAGAGGAGATCATTGTCTCACAATACCCTTTGAGGATATACCTACAATAATGTAAAGTTCCCATTGGGCTTCATCTTTTAAGGTTTCTAGCACTTTCCAATAACTCCAAGCTGAAGAATGAACATTGAACACATGGATTTCTGGAGGACATGCCACATCTGAACTATAAGGCATGTCTTTAGCTTTTCTGTCTCCATCATTTCCCTAACAAAATCTTCTCAATACCTGTGTTATGGACCGAATGATTATGTTCCCCCAAATTCTCATGTTCAAATTCTAACCCCAATTATAATGATAGTAGGAGGCAGGTATTGGAGAGGTAATTCAATCATAAGGGCAAAGCCTTCATGGTGAGAATAATACCATTCTTTAAAAAGAAAAAAAAAAGGTACCAGCGAGGTCTTGAACCCTCTTTCCATCATGTAAGAATGCATCAATACCTTGAAGAACACAGAAGAGGCCTCCACTGAAATCTGACCTGATATCAAGCAAGTATGAGAGGCCTCTAGATGTGGGGTCTTGAGTGATTTGGAGGCCTCCTGCCCATGAAGGTGATCTGGGTATGCTGAAATGAATCTAATTTATTCTGTGAAGGTTAAGGAAGTTTCTGCAGGAGGAAAAAACTCCAAATGCAACTTGAAACATTTTCTAATCTTGACCACCAGAATTAGTAAACTTCTATTGTTAATAAGCCACCAACTCTGTAGCACTTTGGTTTATCTGGTAAAAACTAAGACAGTCTTCAAATACTAACCCCAACCAAGCTATCCAAATTCTGCATTTGTTTTACTTAGAAGCAAGACAATGTGGTGAAAAGGGAAAAGACCCCAACTGCAAAATAACATCTCAGTTCTGGGCTTCACAAAATGGTAACCACTAGCCGTAGTGTTTGAACGCCTGAAATATGTTTGTCCAAACTAAGATACAAAAAAAATATGTTGAATTTCAAATAGCATAAAAAAGGACTAAAACTATCTTATTAATAATTGTACATTGACCTCATATTGAAAGGATAAGTTTTGAAACCTTGAGTGAAATAAAATGTTTTATTAAAATTTGTTTCATCTATCTTTACTTTTTATTCAGCTGCTAAGAACTTTTTATCCCATTTGTGGCTCACATTGCATTTCCATTGCAGTGCTACTCAAGAGCAAACTCCAGGATACGTTGTGATGGAGAGGATACCGGAGGACAAGCAGAGAGCCAGAGTTGTACCAGTGTCTCCCTCACAGAGAGTTAGCTAACCAGCTGAGTTGCCGTCACAGGACTTGAAACTACAATTTCTTCACAAGTGTTAAGTGTTATGGAAGTTATCTCTAAAGAGACTCAAGATGAAGTCAGACGTTTTCCTTTGTCTCCAAAAGCTTATCATAAGAGAAAAATGGAAAACGTGGCAATGATATTTGAGACCAAGCAAATGTATCAGGTAAGAATTCTTTCTCCAAAAGCAATCACATGCAATTTATTTGATTCCCACATCCTTGAAGATGAAGAGACTTCACACAAATGTCTATGCTTGGGGCCCCTTAGGGGAGGAAAGGAAGATCGCACTACCCAGACATGATACTCCTCACGGTCACAGTGAGCTTAAGCTGTGGGACATCAGCCCTTCTAGCTGGCACACACCCAGATAGGCACAGTTCCTGGGATCCACACTTGATTTCTGCCTTTTGTGCAGGTGTCTGCCCTTGGGGATTCAAACATTACTTTAAGATTTCAAATTCGAACTAGAAATTTTTCTTTAAAAAAAAAAATGTAGTAATTTGCATATTGCATTTCCCCTTCTCTCCTCAGGAGATAATGTGAGAAATGTACTTCCAGGTATAACAGGGTCTATAACAAAACTTCAGATCTGTAAATTCTGGGAAACCACACCACCAGGAAGCCAATCGTAAAGCTGTTATTTAAATGGAACAAAAGCTAATAAATCACTAAATGAAGCAATGTCCACACAGGTGCAGAAAATTTTTACAAGTAAATTTCACAAAACAATTGAATAGCTCTGCCCCCATCTGTGATTATGTTGGAGGGTATTGGCTTATCCTCCCCGGTCCTCACTGAGCACTCCTCAGCTTACCCAGCCAACACTTACTGGAATGACTTGGCTCTTGTCCGGCACAAAGCAAAATTAAAAAATGTAGCCCCCCTATCCAAAAATTAATTTAGAAATTTAGGTCAGCGACAGCAGTGCCTTAAACCAAGTGTGAGAGCCCTCTAGATGTGGAGCCTTGTGTGACTTGGAGGCCTCCTGCCCATGAAGGTAATCTGAATGTACTGAGGTGAATCTAATTCATTCTGGAAGGATTAAGAAAGTTCTTACTGGAGGAAAAAAAAATCTCCAAATTAGACTTGAAATATTTTCTAATGCATATCATCAAAACCCAGACTGAGTAGCGTCAGGCAGAAGGGTATACAGAACTGGCACCTCTGTGCCCATCAAGAAACAATTGACAACTCACTGTTGGGACCTCAAGGACCCAGAAATACTGTGATGTCAGGGCCAGAGGCTCATCTAATTTAATCACATTGCAAATTTTTTTGCATTTCAGTTGCTATATAATGATATTACATGCTTTCATATTTTCTTGGTGTATGCAAATCTTGCTACTGTACTTAGAATGGCTATGGCTTTGATGTCATCATGAAAATTTTATGAGATTATTTTTAAATAAGTACATTTGTACAACTCTAACCTGAATTTTTTAAGCGTATTGCTTTGTTCCAACCCTCTGGTGATTAGACTAACCATTACCAAATACAAATAGTCTATACCCCACCTTGACCCCATACCTCTCCTCCTCTTCCTGGGACAAATGTTTCCACTTTACTGTGCCTCTCCTTAGTTATGTTTCATTTTGTATGCATATGTGTTTAGGATTACATTGAGTTCCCAGTCCATAGAGTGGGATAATATGCAGATTTGATTTGTAAAAAACTGTTCATTTAATTACAAATATTTGATGAGTGTTCTATATACCAGGGATTATTCTAGGTCCTGGGGGATATAGAAACAGAACTAATGAACTCTGCTTTCATGGATCTGGTGGGCATGTTAAGTAAGTAAAATAAACACCATAGGAAATGAAGAAATAGAAGAAGGAAGTAGAAGATGCAGCAGGTAGGGGCTGCATGTCCAAGTGGACTGGTCAGGGAACATCTCCACCAGGAGACACTGGTAGGGAGGAAACAAGGGAGAAAGACATGGGGCTGTCTGAAGAGAAAGTACTCCCAAAAAAGTAAGTGCGACCCCTGGGAGAGGTGTGTCCCTGAACACAGCAAGGAGGCCAGTATGGCAGTCATGAAATGAGGTGGAGGAGAATGGTATGAGGTCAGCAGCCATCTTTAATGCCATTATGAGGATTTGGATTCCTGCTCTGGGTTTGTGGAAGCTGTATGAGTACAGAAGCAAGTCTGATTAACATTTTGGCTGGATCTGCTCTGCTGAGATCAGAGAGTCCTGAGCAGAAATCAAAGTGGGAAACTGGGGTGGGGACCCCTGAGCTAATCCTGGCAGGGAATGATTGGGTTTCAGATCAGGCAACAGGTGACCAGCTCTGGAGACAACACTGAGACATGGTCACATTCTGGATGGGACACTTGGTGAAAACTCTAGTCCATGGGGGAGCTGAAGGGGGAGAGGATTCAGGGAGACTCTGAGGTACCTGCACTTAGCAAACAGAAAGAGGAAGTTGGCAACTGAAACGGAGACCACAAAAGGAGCACATTTGGAGGTGTAAAGTTGAAGATGGCTTTTAGATGCCCAAGCACAGATAATATGTAAGTGTTGCATGTGATTCTGGAAGTGAGAGAGACCTATGCACATGATAAAGATTGGATAATTTTTAACATATTGGTGATGCTTAAAATAGTGAAACTCAATGAAAGCAGCAATAAGTATCAATAAAAAAGAAAAGACACATGGGATCTTAAATCTGGAAAGATCTAAGAGTTAAAATCCAGACAGTGCAGAGCTCTCTGTCTAGGACGCAGAAAGGAGCGCCCATGAGGTCAGAGGAAAACCAGGCAGCTGTGACGTCCTTGGAGCCAAATGAGGAAAGAATTTCAAGGAGGAGAGAGCAATCAGCTGTGTCAAATGACTCAGCTGGGCCGAGGGAGATGCGGAGACTAAGAATTGACACCTGAAGGTGTTGCATGTCGGTCATGGTGACCTTTACGAGCCCAGCGCCAACAGAGGCTGATGGACCTAGAAATATAATGAAGGGATTAACAGTGAAACAAGTTGTGGACACCAAAGATAGGCAACTCTGAGAAGACTTAAAAAAAAAAAAAAGAGCACCAGACACTAGGACCAAGTGAGATACTGTATAAAAGAATTTGAATTTATGAGCACTACATAAATACTGGGTACGATTTTAAGAACTAAAACCTATCGTGTACTAAAAACATGGCTTGAAAATGTCAGCTGGGCTAAAGAATTATTGTATTCGATTAGAGCTTTATTACCCTCCAAATACCATGTCCTTACTACACCCATGCCTACTCGAAGCAACCACTAAATCCTCTGGAAGTCAGAATTGAGAATTCTAGTGACAGGTAGGCAGGGCCTGTTAAGTTCTTCCACCCCACTTAGTTATACAATCAGCCCACAAAGGGCTGGATGAGGAAAAAGTGAGACTTCTACACATAAAGGAAAGCTGCAATTAATCTCCCTGAAGGGGAAAAAAAATGAGGAGGGTTCTTTGTTCCCACGGTTTGTAAAGATTCTTGGGGAAATTCTGAAGCTAATCAGTACATCATGCTTGATTT
>CABHPH010000127.1:0-19732 GCA_902168325.1 Peromyscus nudipes
ACGGCAATCTCCTGGCTACGTGCTCCTCGCACACTCTGTACACTCAGGACAAGCTACGGCTTCCAAAAGGACATGCCTAAAGTAATGATTTGAGTCCTTCTCTCTTCTATGGGAGCCCACCATCCTATACACACAGCCTTGGTCCAACTGGGGCTGATCTAACAAAACGCTTTAGACTAGGTGATTCCTAAATAACCAAAAATGCATTGTTCATGGTTCAAGAGGCTGGGAAGATGAAAACCGAGCTGCCAAATGGTTCAGAGTCCAGTGTGGGTCTGTATACATACAGTCCAGTGTGGGTCTGTATACATACAGTCCAGTGTGGGTCTGTATACATACATATACATATATATTATTGTATGTACATGATACGGGAGGAGGTGTATGCCATGGCACATATGTGGGTCTGGTTCTCTCCTTCCACCCTTAAATGGGGTTTGGGAGATCAAATTCAGACACAACACTAAAACCACGGCTAGGAAGCTGAATCAACATTCACCCATCCAGACTACTAATTATGACAGAAAAATGCATTCAACCCTCTTTGAGATGGCATTTGTTACCTTGCCCAATCATCTCCCTGGTCACACAATGAGTTCTTTGGCATCAGACACCATATCTTCTACAACTTAGCTTGCTCCACAGTGACTACCACCAGTCCTAGATTGTAACAAAACTTAATAAACACTGCTGGAGCAGGGGAGTTCCTGACCCTCAAAGTATCTCCTGAAGCACACACTATATGGATATTAGCTGAAATATTAATAAACAAATGAAAGTTTTCTAGACTGACTGATGTAAATAAATCACAGTAAGATGTAAATAAATCCTTCTGACCAGATGGCACCCAAGAGCTCTGAAGAGTGAAATTGCAGAAATGATCGCCAAAGAAAATGTGACCTGTTATGAATTGTTTTGGGTTCCTCCTAGAACTTGGAAAATGACCAAATCATTCCCAACCACAAAACCACTTATGAGGAGCCAGAGGGCCAGAGAGCCAGAGGACCCAGAGTCCAACTTCTGCCCATGACACACATTGGTGTGGCACACACACAAAGAGAGATTACATGTAGGGCATTGAGTGTGAACTTGATGGCAAGCTGGTTGGGATTTTTCTAGGAAACTCAGACATAGCCAAGTTCAAACACTGTTTTGAGAGAAAGATAACAGATACATTCTGGAAGGGACAAAGAGGAGACCAGGATAATGTGGAGAATTCCAAAGTCCACAGCCTGGTTTTAAGAGTTACAAAGCCTCCACCTGCCTGGACTTTGGTGTGGTTGGGCTAAGCCTAGGACATTGCACCGTAAGTCTCACCAAAGCCCACTGATGGTGGGCTGATGTCTGCATGAGTGAGCAGCTCTGTAGCCTGGTATGAGGCTTAATCTTCCTTGTCAAGTCAATTGGATTAAGAGTTGCCGTGGTAATTCACCTCTGGGGGGTGTCTGCAGAAAAGTGAGGGCATTTTCAGAAAGGTTTATCTGTTGATGGACAATCCACCCTAAATATTGGTGGCATAGTTTCTTGGGTTGGGGTGGTGAACTGAAGAAAGTTGAAAGTGAGCTGGGTACCAGCGTTCATCTTCCTCTGCTTCCTGCCTGTGGATGCAGTGTGACCAGCCACCTCCAGCTCCAGGCCTCATGCCTTCCCTGCAATGATGGACTGTAACCTCCAACCGTGAGCCAAAATCAACCTTTTTTCCTGTTTTATTAATGTTTTGTTTTGTGTGGTGTGTGTGTGGTATATGTACTTACTAGTTTGTGAGTGTGCATGTGTATGTACAAGTGTGTGTGTGTGTGTGTGTGTGTATGTGTGCCCGTGTATGTGTGCCTATGAAGGTCACAGGTTGATATTAGGTGTCTTTTCTGGATTGTCCTCCATCTTTGTTTTTTGAGACAGGGCCTCTCACTGAATCAGGGACTCAGCAATTTGACTATACTGACTGGCCAATGAGCTCCAGGGATCCTACTTCACACACTCACACACTCACACACTCACACACATACATACACACACACACACACACACACACACACGCATAGTTTTTTTTTTTACTCCTTGTTCTTTTGGGGGCCTTCCACCCAGCTCCCAAATAACCACACAGAGACTTATTATTACTTATGAATGCCCAGCCTTAGCTTGGCTTGTTTCCAGTCAGCTTTTCTTAACTTAAATTATCCTGTTTCTCTTCTATGTTTTGCCTCTGGGCTTCTACCTTTCTCTATTTCTGTATATCTTTTCTTTCCTTTGCATTCCAGGTCTGGCTATGTGGCTGGATGGCTGGATGGCTGGCCCCTGGCATCCTCCTCTCTTCCCTTCCTCTTTCTCTCTTTCTGCCTGCCATCCCCACCTATCTCTCTCCTGCCTTGCTATTGGCCATTCAGCTCTTTATTAGACCAATCAGATGTTTTAGACAGGCAAAGTAACACAGCTTCACAGAGTTAAACAAATGCAACATAAAAGAATGCAACACATCTTTGCATCATTAAACAAATGTTCCACAGCACAAACAAATGTACCACATCTTAAATTAATATTCCACAATGCACATACACACACACACACACACACACACACACACACACACGAGAGAGAGAGAGAGACAGAGACAGAGACAGAGACAGAGAGAGGAGAGAGACCAGCTCTCCAGTTCCAGCTTTTATGTGGGTGCTGTATTGCAAACCCAGGTCTTCACGCTCACACAGAGGGCTCCTTCTTGTGTTGGTTGCTATCGCAGGGAATTTTCTCATAGCAACACGAAAACACTAACACATCTGCACACCACAGCAGCTCCTCCCCTCTGTGTGATTCCAGGTCACACTCAGATAATGGGGCTTGTAGATAAAATACGAGACTTGCAGTTACACTGGGAGTTCGAAGTCAATCATCTTGAAGTGTGAGTCCAGCCACTGGGCACACTTACATCTGGGCACACTTTGACTCCTCTTGAAGTGTGAGTCCCAGTCACTGGGCACACTTACATCTGGGCACACTTTGACTCCTCTTGAAGTGTGAGTCCCAGCCACTGGGCACACTTACATCTGGGCACACTTTGAATCCTCTTGAAGAAGTGTGAGTCCAGCCACTGGGCACACTTACATCTGGGCACACTTTGACTCATCTTGAAGGAGTGTGAGTCCAGCCACTGGGCACACTTACATCTGGGCACACTTTGACTCATCTTGAAGGAGTGTGAGTCCCAGTCACTGGGCACACATATATCTGGGCACACTTTGACTCATCTTGAAGGAGTGTGAGTCCCAGGCACTGGGCACACGTACATCTGGGTATATTTTGACTTCAAAATTATTGGCCTGTACTTCTATTTCAGATTTACTGGTGCATACTCATACTTCAAAGTTGTTCAGTGTTTCTCTGAAACGAGAGTGTAACAGGGCATCTGTCATTGCTGAGTCACGTGCAAAGCTGCGTCAAGTCACCATCAACGGGAGAGACGGAAGGAAGCAGGCAGGCTGCTTGTCTGGCATGAGACAGTGATCACAGCAGGAAACGGGAATAGACAAAGAAGGTCTATTTACTTATTATTTGTGAGCGAGATGGAGACAGTAGACCCGTGAGGATCAGGTGACTACTTTGGGGGGGTCTTTTCTCTAGAGGCAAGGTCTTTGTCTCTGCCTCTGTACTTTCTCCCGGCCCATGAGCTTCTAGCCAGTTCTGCCTTGCCTCTTATCTCTCCATGGGAGCTCTGGGATTACAGGCGGATGCTACTGTGTCTGACTCTTCACACGGGTTCCCAGGATCAAACTTGAATCCTCAGGCTTGGGCACCAAGCACTTTTACCTGCTGAGCCACTCCCCAGCTCAGAGAAGGAGAAGTCTGAAGTCACAGCTCCTGACTACACCCGAGCAGAGGTCTCTAGGAACCCCTCCGACTGTCACAGGCAGCAGCATGAAGCTACAAAACCACCCCCAGCCCCCTACCAATGCCATCTTTATGGGGTTCACCCAGAAACATCTCTGGATTTCTGATGGTCCCCATCAAATAATCATCCTCCAGCCTCCAAGCTCGACCTTCTCACTTCCTGCCTTCGATTAGACAGGCCAAGACTCTCAGTCCCTGGGGAGGTCAGGCCCTTAGGAAAGGGCAGGTTTCAGAAGAAAGATTACCAACCACCATCAACCCTTACAATAGAAATGGAAGACGGTGGGGGAGTTGAGGCAGGATACAAAGTCAGGAGAGAAACTGTGAGGACATGGAAAGGGAAAGGAGTCTGGTTAGCATCTCAATCTTGGCTGAGAGCCAAGAATTCCATCACAATCGATAAAAGTGCTCTGTGGATTGCCTGTGTGGAAACAGTACTCGCTTTTATAGAGATCTTTCCAGGAGAAATGCTGATTGGTATGGATCAGCTTAAGACCTCAGAGCTCATAACCCTCAAGAGTGACCTTCCTCCTTGCCCAGCATAAACATGTAATTTCCGAGCCTCTCACAAGAATATAAATGTTGTTTACAGTCAAAGCAGGGTGTTCATAAGGATTCCCTCAACCCTGTGGCCTATGATCTTATCTACCTGCCTGATTCCCACACAGTGCACCTCAGAAACCATCCTAGGGTTGGGGAAAGCTCCTTAGCAGCCTTAAATGATGTCTCTACAGAAGCCACCAAAATTATACATATGGCTAAGCCACACAAGCGTGACTCTCAGGAAGCCGCACCCATGTGCACAGTGTGTACTAGTCTTTTCTAAGCATCCCTCTCTCCTTTGATACCAAGGCTTAAATCTATGCTACTTCTCTTATTAAACTCCAACTCTACTTCAACACACACACACACACAGAAAAAATAAAGAAAGGGGGTGAGGCTGGGACAACAGTACAGTCAGTAAAGTGTTTCTCACACAAATATGGAGCCCACTCAATGACCATCAACTGATGAATAAACAAAATGTGGTATGTCCATACGGTGGGATATTATTCAGCCATAAAAATGAATGTTACTTTACATGCTAATATGATATTATCTGCAGCAGGGTGGCTGCACCTGCGCCTGCCTCGCTGCTGAGGCAGAGGCCCAGGAGATCCCACACATCCCACTGCCATGCTGCTAATGTGTCTAAAACTTACCTCTTTTTGTGAACTAAAAGAATTCTTGTAAGCTCCAGGGAGTCAACTTGGATCCACCTCAAACAGGTCAGATGCACCCCTCAATTAAGCACTGTCCATCAGCAGCCTAAGCCTCCTCACCTCTCCCTAACTTTGAGACTCCCCTCCATCGACTACCAAGATCTAAGAAAAAAATTTTTTTCCCTAAACTTAACTTTATCTTCTGCTCTGCCAGCGTCTTGCCAGGTCCAAGTGGCACCAGACACTTCCACAGAGCCTGGATAGTGAAGTGAAACAACCAGCTACCCCAGGATGTGGACAGAACCCCAGCTTTCTCAGGTCCCCCAAAGATGACCGACACCCCCAAGTCAGCAGGAAGCAGTCTCGAGAATTTGGCGGTCTCACTCCGCCCCACCTGCCACCCCTAACTCCTCACCTTTTTACAGTAAACAAAAGGGAGGAGTGTTGGCATTGTTCAGGCATGCCTAGCACATAGGCTGACCCCCCTTTAAAAGGCAGGGCCCCACCTTCCCTCTCTCTCTTCCCATGAGGCCGCATCTGCATCCCCTTCTCTTCCCCCTTTCCATCTCTTCCTTTCCTCTCTCTTCCTCTCTCCTCAGTCTTTATCTCCAGAGGCGAACTCTGCATCTCTTCTTCCCTTCCTCCAATAAAATCCTCTCCGTGAGCTCTGTCTGAGTGGTGTGTGTCTCTCTCACCCACAGAGGGGCCCCTTGGCTCCAACCCACCGAGGCCACCGCTGTTTTTAAATTATAACAACCGCCTCAGCCACCTCCACATTAGGAGCAAAATGCTGTTTTTGACTAAGTCTCTATCAATCTATTTTACCAATAAAGACTTGGGAGCCAGGTGCTGGGGTGAAAACCTGCCAGCTCAGAGAGGCAGAGAAAGCAGCCAACTGACCATCCACCTCTGCCATTGTCCCAGAAAGAGAGATTTTCCTACTCGTCTCAAACATAAACCTCCTCCAACCAGATCTCCATCCCTTCTCCCTCCTGTGTGTCTCTCTCTCCGACCTCCCAACTTCCCCTCGCTCTCTATGGTTACTTCCAGTCAACTGGTTGCTTGCTCCACCTCTTGACCTATGGGATGTTGTTTTTATTTTATCCCATTTACAATAAGCAGAAAACTCTTGGATTAAAAGTATGTGCTAGGGCTGAGCCACACCACAGCTAGAAACAGCAAACAAAGCAATCTCGGGGGTCACAGTGTGATCAAATATCCCACAATATGCTACAAGCTGGATGTACCTTAAAAACTTCACACAAGGTGAGATGTCACAGACTCAAAAGACGACGTGACATGTGTTTCTAATTATGTTAAGTGACTCTTCAGAGCACCAAGTCCGCAGAGGCGGAGGTCAATGGGTGCCCAGATAGGCCTGGGTGGGAGACTGATCTCTAATAAATAAGAGGTATGGAACTTCAACAAGGACATCCTAAAGCTGTTTGTGGTGACAAGGCACAACATTATGGACCTACTAAAAGACATTTGGTTGGGGGCTGCAGAGACAGCTCTGTCGTTAAGAGCACTGGCTGCTTGCAGAGGACCTAGGTTCAGGACCCAGGACACACATGGCAGCTCACAACCACCTAAAACTCCAATTCCAGTGGATCTAATGTCCTCTTCTGGCAGACCCATGTCCCTGAATGACATGCCTAGCCACAAGCCAACACTTGGTTGGGTGTGCCTTGAGATAGACTGCCAGTGTCTCAGCCGCCCTCTCTTAGGCCAGACCTGCACCTCTTCACATCCATCACCAGCCCCAGGGCATCCCTGGTCCAGCATGGGCACTGAGCCTTGGTTGTTTAGCTAACAAGGAAGGCACACTTAGCAGCCCTAAGCACACACTATTCAGTTCTGGCTTCAGCCTATGGGACCAGTGTTGTTATTCTTGCTTTACAAATGAGTCACTGAGAGCTTAAAGTAGCTTGTCCAAGATCTCAGGGCTGCTCAGCAACAGAGCCTGGACTCAAACACCAAGCAGCCACAGAATTCACTAGTTTAAACAAATAGCTATGCCATGAACCTGATGGTGTGGCTCAGTTGTTAGAGCACTCGCCTGGAGTGCAGGAAGTCCTGGCTACAATCCTGAGTGCCACATAAGCTGGGTGTGGTAGCACACTCCTGTAATCCCAGTGCTTGGGAGGTGGGGGCCATCCTCAGCTACATCCAGCCTGGGATTCACGGATTCATGAGATTCTGTTGAAGGGGTGGGGAGGTGAGAGGAGCAAGAGGAAGAAGAAGGAAGAGAAGGAAGGAGAAAGGCCATGATCCCTACAAGAGCCTGTGTGTGCGTGAGTGCGCGTGCGTGTGTGTGTGTGTGTGTGTGTGTGTGTGTGTGTGTGTGTGTGTTTGAAGGTTAATGGAGGAGTAGAAAATAAAGATAAAAGAAAGCAGAAGACAAGAAAGGAAGGAAGGAGGAGAGGAGCAGGAGGGTGGAAGGGAGATGGCCATGGTGGTTCTCCTCTGTGACGGGAGGCAGATCTGCTGAGTCGGTTCCCTGCAGATGAGAGACCAGCCCTAACTAAACAAGTTCTCAAGCAATTGATGAACTAGCTAGAAAATTGATTAGTTCAGAGAAAACTCGGAGCCTCACATCCGCCAACTCCAGGCCAGTGCTCAGGAAAGGCGCGGTTCTCACACAGAGCCTGTCTGGGCTGGGTGCCGGAGCCTTGTAGAATGATCTTAATGGTTCCTGTCGGTGAGCTACAACTGCCTTGCACTTCCTGTCCTCCTGGGCCCACCTGTCAGGCTAAGCGGATGTTCCTGTCAGCCAGACAGTCTCCCTTGGAAAAACACTAACAAATTGCTACTCCTTGGGGGTCCATTTTCTGTAGCTGGTATCCAGACCACCCCCCTTTGGTTAATACATTTGTTTCCCAGATGAGGCACACCAGCATTGATTGGATTTCACAACTGATTAGAGTTCACCATTACAGACACTCACCTCCATTATGCATGAGGACTTCGGATCAGTTTTTCTCTTTGAGAATAACCATATACCAGAAAGAAAATACTTTACACAGGCCTATGGCTTGATGACACCTTGTTCTCAGACCCATCATCTCTGGGGATTTCAAGTTGATTCTTCATAGTCTCAAGGGCCAGTGCGTAGCATGGGGAGGGCACCAAGCCCGGGATGAATGAGCAAACACTGACTCACATCAAGGCAATGAGCCAGAATTGTGAAACAAATATGGGCTGAGGAGATGGCTTTGGGGTAAAAGTACTTGCTGAAAGAACTGAAGACCCGAGTTTGCATCCTCAGCACCCACATAAAAGCCAGGCACAGTGATGAATGCTGTAACCCCAGCAATGAAAGCCAGAGATAGGGGGACCCGGAGCCAGCTGGCCAGGCAGTCTGACTGGATAGTCAAACTCCCAGTTCAACAACAGACCCTATCTCAGAAAGATAACAGGAGACTGGAGATGGCTCAGGAGTTGAACACACTTGAGGGTTTCCAAAGGACCAGGGTTTGGCCCCTGATACTCACATTGGCTAGCTCGCAGCTACTTGTAACTCTAACTCCAGAGGATCCAATACCTCCTCTGGCCTCTTCAGAACTCAAACACAAACCCATTTTATAACTACTCCCAGAGTTCCTTCTAGCCCACTTTGTCCCACAGGAGTTCTGAGATGTTACCCCAGCCTGTCAGGAGACAAGGCCATCAGTCTCGAATTTGGGATGAGTTTCATCTGGAGGGAGCCTGTGATGTTTAATGTCAATTGTCAGGTTAACTGGATTTTTAATAGTGGGTGCATCCATGAAGGCGTTTTCAGAAGGTGTCACTGAAGACGAATGTGGGCAGACCGCCAGTGTGGCTGGGGCTCCAGACCGAATAAAATGAGTGAGCTGAACGCCAGCATTCGCCTCTCTCCTCCCTGACGACACATCACATTCCTGCCATCACACCCTTCCCTCCATGGGAGCCTGGGCCCCTAAAACTCTGAGCCAAAAAAACCCCTCTCCTTCAGTTCTGTTTTGTCATGGGTGTTTGTCAGAGCCAGGAGAAAAAGCAGCCTCAACTGAGATCAAATAGTGATGAGCAGCAGCACTGAGCCCAGGCGCTGGGCCGTGGCCGGTCTTTGCTGGACAGACTCCCTGTGGTCCCCGCTTCCATCCTGTCTCTCACAGAGTAAAGCGGTCCAGTTCACTTCCTGGCCTCCATTTCCTGTCGTTACAGCTGGGGACTATATGCAAAGCATCTGCCTTGGCGACCCGCAGATGATGTGACCCTGAGTTAATGCAAAAACATCTCATAAATATTTATCAAACCCTGCTGCACTGCCGTGCGCCGAGGAAGGCGGATGAAAGTCAGGCATGGCACCTGTTGTCAAGACACCCACAGTTCTTCTAGAACCTAAGGATGCATTGTCCGATACAGTAGCTACCGGTTATAGCCACCCACAGAACACTCAAGTCAAGAGCCTAAAGTGAGATGTGGAAACTGTCACTGCAAAATCACAGACTTCAAAAATGAGGTTTTCAAAACTAAAAGCGTCTCATTAAACAAATTCATATTAACTGCTGACATGATACATTTGGGGCCATACCAACTGTAGTAAGATACACTAAGTTTAGCCTACTTTTTATTTTTTCAAATGAAACTACTAGAGGATTTAAGATGTTATGTGTGGGGCTGGCGAGATGGCTCGGCAGATAAAGGCACCTGCTGCCAAGCCTGATGACCAGAGTTCAATCTTCAGATCCCAGATCCCATGGTGGAAGGAAGGAGCTGACTCCTGAATGTTGTCTCCTGACCTCCACATGTGCCTCCACTAAATAAATAAATAGATAGATAGATAAATAAATAAACAAATAAACAAATAAATAAATAAATAATTTAAAGTATGTATGTGGCTCACCTCCGTGACACTTGTAACATTTCTATTGCACAGCCCTAGTGCAGTGGCAGAGGATCAGATAATACCAGAAACTACCGTTCACTGGGGGCTTAGGAGTACCTGGCCCTGGGCTTCGTGATCTCTCTGTAACACGCTCTCCACTAGGGCCCTTTCCATGAGGCTTTATAATAAACTCATACAGGAACCTGGGGATATGGCTGGGTTGGTAAAGTGCTTGTCACACAATCATCATGGCCCAAGTACCATTCCCAGAACCCACGTTAAAACAAAACAAAACAAAAAACCTGCATGGTGGTGCATGCTATAATCCCTGTGCTGGGGGACAGGGATGGAAGGGCTCACTGGCTGGCCAGGCCAGCCCTGGGTGAGTTAGTGAGTTCCAGGCAAAGTGAAAGATCCTGTCTCAAAACATGAGGTGGACAGAACCCAGAAATAGCCCCTGAGACTGACCTCTGGCCTGCACACACACCTGTGGTGGTGGCGGTGATGGTGGCGGCGGTGGCGGTGGTGGCGGCGGCGGCGGCGGTTGGCATAGGAATGGCCCCCATAGGCTCATACATTTGAATGCTTGGTCATCAGTGAGTGGCACTACTTGAGAGGGACTAAGAGGTGTGATCTTATTGGAGTAGGTGTGGCCTTGTTAGAGGAAGTGTGTCACTGGCCCGAGCTTTGGGATTTCAAAAGCCCAAGCCAGTCCCAGTGTCTCTCTCTTCCTGCTGCCTGTGGATCAGGATGCAGAACTCAGTTACTTCTCCAGCACCATGTCTGCCTCATGCCACCATGCATCATCATCATCATGATGGGCTAAAGCTCTGAAACTGTAAGCCAGCCCCAGTTAAATGCTTTCCTTTGTAAGAGTTGCCCTGGTCATGGCATCTCTTTACAGCACTAGAAGAACACTGACTAAGACACCTGCAAACACACACACACACACACACACACACACACAAATAGTATATGTAAGTAAGTCAGGTTGTTGTCAGCCTCTTTTACAGATAAAGTGGAGGCTGAGGAGTGCTGGAGAATCGTGTGCGTGGGTGAGTGATGCTCGGAAGCCACAAGGCTGCAAAGTCTATTAGAAAGCTGCAGTCACATCTCACTCAGTGGCAGATGCTATAATGAGGGGTATGCCAAGTGAGGCACCCCAAAGAAAAGGAGGAGCTATGTGATGGGCCAAGGATGTCCTGCAGGTGGAGGAGATGCACACTGAAAGAGCCCAGAATCAAGACACCCAGGAGGCCAGCCCACAGGAAAGGGCTTCCCGGCATCTGATGTGCAGCCCCAGGGGCCTGACAAGAGCCTGTACATTCAGGAAAAGCTCAGGTTTGATGTGGCTGAAGCTTAGGGAGGGAGTGGAGAGAGAGAAGACCAGGAGGTGAGGTATTGTAAACAGCAATAGGTCCAGCCTATATTGTTTTCTCCCAGGGTCCATGGAAGAGTCTAACAACCAGCTGAGGATTCTAATCTGAGGGATATCAAATGAACTTAAGCACACTGAGTTCTTTAGTCCATTCACTTCATTCTTCTAAGTCAGTTCTATCTACACAGTTTCTTTTCTGTTCTCATACTTGAACTAAGGAGGACCTCTCGGTCCCCCTGCCCTCGGTCCCCCCTGCCCTCGGTCCCCCCTGCCCTCGGTCACCCCTGCCCTCGGTCACCCCTGCCCTCGGTCCCCCCTGCTCTCGGTCCCTCCTGCTGTTCTCTCATCATTCTACCTGGTTCTTTCCCCATCTCTGTCCTCATCTTTGTTCTTCTCAGTCAATTCTCTCAGAGAGCCAGTATATATATACACCCAAACAGTAATTCTTTGGCAAAGCCATTCGAGGCTTGAAGTTTTCAGGGTCCCAGAGAGAGGTGATGAGGATCAACACTTAAAGCAATAAATGTCAGCTTCCAATTACAACCCAAAAGGGGAGTGACTAAAGGGGAGTTCTCTGGTAGGGTCAACTAAAGGCTAAGATCAATTAGGGAATCTAGGAATAGCACCTGGCTGAGGAGGAATTGAAACTTAATTTACACAATAAAGAAGCTTGGCACCTGTTGCCTGCCTGGCCTTGACAGCAATCTCCTTGGTCAGTGGGAAGTAACCACCTTAACTCAGTAACTAACAAATGGCTAAAACATCACCCCAGGAGTGTGAGCAGTAAATCCCTAAATTAGGGTCTTGTGTAAATAACCCGGGGTGAAAGGTAAGGAGTTGAGGATTTAATTGTTAGTGGTTCTTTTCTCTATCTGTGGGTGAGATGAGCTAATGTTTATCTATGTGCAGTTTTGTCCTTGGAAAAAGGGATCTTTGCTGAAATACTTTTGTCTGGAGAGTGACCCTGGCCAGATATATGTTAATGAAAAATAAACACAGCTGGGGACAGTTATCCAATTACCCCAAATGTAGAGGGAAAGTTGTGCCCAAGATTGAGATGCAATTGTGAGATTACGTGTACACATACATGGAAATGCACGGTAAATGGGGAGAATCATAGCTGTTATTGCACAAGAAGTTTACAGCAAGAGACAGCCAGTTCATTCAAAAGGCAGTAATTCCATAACGCCTTGTGTGATGGGTCCTCTAACAGAACCCTTAGTTCTGATAGGTTGACCTTCTGAACACTAGTTGTCACCTACTGTATACTCCATGGACTTTTGCTACCAGCGGCTCTCCATTTGCAAGGACAGGCACACGCAGTTCAACTTGGCCCTGTGAGACAGAAGGTTCAACTCAGACTACACTCTGGAAATCACCAGGAGAACTTTCTAGAAATGCCCATCCTCCAGCCCAGAGCAAAGCTGGAGGGGTAAAGAGGAATGTCCCGTCCTAGAAGATGACTCTCATTTGAGGTCAGGTCAAGAGCTTCACCATTGCACTGGGAGCTTGTGAACAGATTTAAGAAATAGAATCAAAGGGCCAGGTTTCATTTTAGAAAGACGATCTGAGGGTTACTTAGAAAATGTGTTACCGAGAGTGAGTGAAGGCCTGATGTAGCAGTTCATGCCTGCAATTCTAGACTTTGAGAGGAGAGACAGGAGGATCAGGAGTTCAAGCCACCCTCAGCTGTGTGGCAAGCTTGAGGCTAGCCTGGGCTACACGAGATGAGAGAGAAAGAGGCGGGGAGAGAAGAGGGGAGAGAATGAAAACCCCCAGGTTAGGAAAGTTACACAGCTCAATACAACAGCTAATTGTGGGGTCAGGATTAAGTTACTCCAGAAAGACAACAGCTCGAGTTCTGACCTCTTCCCACTGTTAATCGGGTGTCCACAGACTCAGTCCCTCAATCCCAGGCATGGCACCAGGGCCTTCAGCCAGTTAGTCACACTATCTGCACCCAGGAAGCCAAGAACAGACAGGAAATAAGACTGGGTGTAAAACCTCAAGGCCCACCTCCAGTGATCCCCTGCCTCCTGCAAAGTTCTGTCACTTTAAAGTTCCACAAGGTCCCCAAAAGAGCCCCCAGCCTACAGGGGACCTTCGTCGGATCCCAGCAGAGCCTGTGCTTCTTCTCCTCTTGCTCTCTTGGACTTGTCCGCCGCCCAGGCCCATGGGAAGGGTGTGACTTTGGTTTCTCTCAGCGGCTGGACTATTCCTCAGCCTCCTTTCAATCCCCCAGGGCTGCAGCCTTCTCTAGGTTCACAGGTTTCCAAAGTTTCTGTTGGAACGTCCAGGCTTGTCAGGTCCTACTGCCAGCTAGAACGAAAACTCACAAACATGGGAACCGCAGGGTCTTTCAAACCCAGCCCTGGTAACCAGAGAGACTGTTTTGAAAGCCCCTGAGTGTTATGTGGCTGAACTTTCCTGACTACGGCAAGTGACTCTGTCCTGCTGTGCACCACCAGTGTGTAGTGGAGGACCAGCCCTTCATGTCCCTGGGACTGATGTGCTTTGTGGAGGCAGCCAAAGGGCAAAGAAGCAATGTACAGTCTGGAGCGAGTATCTGTTGGAACTGGGTTTGTTAAATCCTATAGACTTCTGAAAGAGTGGGCTAAGAATGGACCTCACAACTGCTCAGAAACCTCAGCCAGAGCGTGACCAGGCAGGGCTGGGGTGGGCTGACCCCATGGGCTATACAAATACCACTTCTAGTGTACTCTGGAGGGTGGAAAGACTGGAAATCCACACTCTGACGGTGTCAAGCTGGAGCCCGAAGCCCTGTGTCTTCAGGGTTCAATCTTGTAAGACTGACACAGGAGTCAAGATACAGGAGTCGCTAAGTGAGGAGAGAAAGAAGAGCGAACAGCAGAGAGGAGAATGGCTGTGCTGGAAACTGAGATCGACGGACGCTTGTGAGAACCTGAACCAAGGCAGGAGTGGGGTATTATGGGAAAGAGGAGGCGGGCCTGGTCTGCAGCATGGCAAGAACAGAAAGGGTGGCTTCGGAGGGAGGAATCACCAGTGTGCTGAATAATACTGATGATGCTCACGTCAGTGGACAGAATCACTAGGAGACGAGGCCCTGGCCTGGCTGTGAGGATTTTCTAGACTGCATTACTCGAGTTGGGAGGCGACACCTGACTGTGGGTGACGCAGGCTGGGGTCTTGAACTGAATGAAGAGGAAAAAGTAAGCTGGGCACTGGCGTCGTTCATCCCTATTTCCTGACAACAGACAGGATGTGGCCATTGGCCTCAGGCTGTCTCCTCCACAGGTCTCTGTCATAGTGAGCCTCTCCTCATGCCAAGAGTCTAACAGATTCCCTTCCCAAGTTAATACAGATGGGTTACCTGAGAGTGTGGGACAGTGGGGTGAGGGCAGAGCCCCAGCTGGTTGACCTGCTGTTTCCAACTCCCCCTTCTTCCCAGCATCTGCACTGACAGTGGAAACGGCCCAGCAGCTCTGGTGCAAACCACCAGCGGGGTGGCCCTTAGTGAGGTCAGATCTATGTCACCCCAGCTCTGAAAAGCCCATGTGCTGGGAAGAGTCCACATCCTTACTCTGTTTTCTGCTTTATTCTCTGGCACTAAATGTGACTGCAGCTATTCATGATACCTACATTCCGGAACCAACCTGGAGGCTGGACAACAGAGGAACGGACAAAGAAAACGTGGTTTTCACGCACAATGGGCTTTCTTTCAGCCATAAGAAAAGACAAAGCTGGGCCATCGGGAGGAAGATGCATGCAGAGGTCATCACAGTGAATTATGCTAGCCTGGAAAGATGAACATTACATCTCTCATCATGGGACCTAGACTGCACAGTCACATAAAATCAGGCGTGTGTATGACATGGAAGTGGGAGAGGGGCTTTCTAGGCAGGAAAGGCAACTAAGGAGAGGAAGAAGAAGGGAGAGGAAGAGGAGAGGCTACTGGGGAATATGCTCAGCGTGTGTGTGTGTGTGTGTGTGTGTGTGTGCGTGTGTGTGTGTGTCTGTGTGTGTCTGTGTCTGTGTGTCTGTGTGTGTCTGTGTCTGTGTGTCTGTCTGTGTGTCTGTCTGTATCTGTGTGTCTGTCTGTGTCTGTGTCTGTGTGTCTGTGTGTGTCTGTCTGTGTCTGTGTGTCTGTCTGTGTGTCTGTCTGTGTCTGTGTCTGTGTGTCTGTGTATCTGTGTGTCTGTCTGTGTCTGTGTCTGTGTGTCTGTCTGTGTGTCTGTGTATCTGTGTGTCTGTCTGTGTCTGTGTGTTTGTGTCTGTGTGTCTGTGTATCTGTATGTGTCTGTGTGTGTGTGTGTGTGTCTGTGTGTCTGTGTGTCTGTGTCTGTGGGTCTGTATGCGTCTGTGTATGTGTCTGTGTGTGTTTGAAAATTCAAAATAATAATGCACTCCTTGAAAAGTGACTGCAGTATTTCCCACTTTTATGCCCACTGGTCTGCTTTTATTACCATACAGGGTGGGCTCTCTTCCTCTCTCTTTATTCTCTCCCTGTCTTACGCCCCCCCATCCATCCCCGCTCCTTTCCCCTTCTGTCTCCAACCTTTCCTCTCTCTCCCCCACTTCTAACCAGGGCCCTCATGGGCCACACAACACCCCCCCAACACCCGCCCCCCACCTCTCTTTGTTCCTGGCGCCATTGGCCTCATCGGTCTCCCAGCTCCCTCTCAGCAGCTCCGTGTCCTTTCCAATTTAATCTGAAATCAGACTCTCTCCTTTGCCCCTCCACGCCCTGTGGCCTCCCTTGTCATCTATTATTTAGCTCAATCACTCTATTATACATGCACAAGAACCATTTCTGAATATGATTGATAGGAGACACATCAGAACCCAAACCAGAAAGCGGGCTCACCTCTCCTCAACCACTTCTCAGCTCCTCTCATTCTGCTCCTGTCTTGGACCAAGGACCCAAGAAAAGCCAGCTACAGGCACAGATCTGGCCATCAAGCCTCCATGCATAGGTAATGACTTCTCAGGGTTGGCATGATGGGAGAGTTCCAAGTGGCTTCGTACAGATTATCTTCCAGGCTGTGGAAGGAAAATCCTCGTGAGGAAGGACATGAATGAAATCTGCATGTAATTATATAATCCGTGAGTGGAAGGCAAGTGGGAAGATAGGTTCAGTGGCCTGGGTCCCGTTTGTCCCTGACCATCACTGACTTACTCCTGGACCGTGCCTAAGACCTTTAACCCCACAAGCCTCATTTTTCTTGTCTATAAAACCGCAGAGCCAGACCACAGCTCTTCAGCCTCCTCAACATGAAGATTCTAGACCTGTGTTTATCCAGCAGTTCATCTGATTCCGTGGTGAGTGCTCCTATGATGGTGAGTGCTCCTATGATGGTGAGTGCTCCTACGGGTACCGTTCCACTCACACATAAGCAATAAGTGATTGTGAGGTGCCCTCTTTGCTGCTGATCCTCATTAGAAGGGACTTTCAATTAACCCGGGAGCTCCTCACTTTACAGATGAAGAATTCAGAGTTCAAAGAGGACAAGTAGCTAGTACAAGGTCACACTGTTAGGAAGAGCAGGACAGTGACACACTAGAATGCATAACTCCAGCCCAGCCCCAAAATATCCCTTCCTTGTGTGGTGCTTTTGGGCGTAACTACACAAATGTCCACCTGCTTCTTTGAAGGGTTGAGTCTGTGTCCCCCATTGTTCTTAACCCCTTCTTCCCACAGAGCATTGTTTAGTTTGTGTTCATTTATTGATTTGAAGGGAGACGGGACACGCATCATAGTGTGTGTGCAGAGATCAGAGGACAGTTTGCAAGAGTCAGTTCTCTCCTTTCCACCCTGTAGGTTCTAGGGATGGAACTCAGGTTTGTCAGGTTGGCAGGAAGTGTCTTCACCCTCTGAGGCACCAGAATGCTTAGAAGGAAGGCTAGTTACTCACTGAGGTGAGAGCACAGATGAGCATGCACCTTCCGTCCGGCTCTGAGATCCCCAAGCCTCCAGAGAGGAAGCCCAGGGACTCCAATCCTTCTATGCCAGGGAGGCCAAATGTGGACGCTCCTGGAGACTGTCCCAGCAGCATCCATCCAAGCTCCAGCCCAGCCCACTACCAGAATGATGGGTAAAGAGACTACATCAGAAGTGAGTCTGCCCCTGAGGCCACGTTAGTAAAGTGCTTGTCCATACACTGGACAGTGGGGCGTTTATCTGCCCATTCTCCCTCCTAAACTGTGAGTTCTGTGAGGCTCCATTGTGTTCTGTGTATCCCTCTGGGCAAACACCCCACAGTGGGCAGGTACTAAATGTATGTCACCTTGTCACCAGCAGCTGGGCCTGCAGAGAAGCAGCAGGTTGGGGGACCTCTCCTGGGCTAGAGTAAGGCCAGTTCCTATTGGGTACACATCTGGGAACAGGAAGTGCCTGGCACTACTGGGGAGGAAACAACTGGACCAGCCGGGAGCAGGAGAGAACTGGACCACATCAGGTACATTTTCTGCCTGTTGCCCTTGTGAGTACACCTGTCCTGAAACCCAGCATAAACATCTTATCCAAACATTCATTTAAAATCACTGACTCCTGGAGAGGCGCTATCCTTCAGCGAATACTATGATAAACTTTGCAACTCCAAGGTCTGGTTCAGCAGTAAGCTGGAAAAGTTCCTGGTTGCTAAGAGACCGGGGACCAAATTACCAGCTCACAAAAGACCCTGCTAAGGCCAGTAAAAACAACAAAACAGAGCCAGGTAGAGAATAGGCCTGTTCAGACATCAAAGTCAGGTAAATACTCTAGGAAGTATGCAGTGTCTAATTGAGAACGACAATTAAAAATATTCTTCGTGCTGAACCGCCAAGATGCACTGTAGGGAGCTAAGCTCTGAGGTTTTTGTCTGCTTGAATGAAACAGCAGGGGACCCCCTTTCCAGCCCTGAAATTCTGGATCTAAGAAGCAGAAGGAAAAACAAACTGTCCCCGTTGATAAGGAGGCAAAATACAGCGAAATAACCTGCCTCTTGTGCAGTTCTGCATCCCAGAATGGAAATGGGGTGCCTGTAGCTGTGACCCAGAAACAGCCTGCAAACAAACAAAAGCTCCCTTCAGGCAAGGTCTGAGGCCTCCCAAAACACAGCATACAGTGCTGACCCCACAGGAGTCACCAACAGACACCCTGAGCTCAGTCCTGCATGTGAATCAAGGCTGAGAACTGGCCAGCACCAGTAACAGGAAAGACAGAGAGAGCAAAGGCTAGGGTACCAGATGTTCCTTTCCCGGCTGATGACTATGTAATAGATTGTATGACTTTCTTTTTGATAGCGAAGACAGGGGCTGGAGACACAGCTCAGCTAGTAGGGTGCTGGCCTAACATACATGAAGCCCAGGGCTCCATCCCCACACTGCATAAACCAAGCCTGGTGGGCCATAAACCTGCAGTCCCAGCCCTGGGGAAGTGGAGGAAAGAGAGTCAGGAGTTCAAGGTCATCCTGGACTACACAGAGAGATCAAGGCTACCCTGGTATATATGAGATCCTGCCTCAACACACACAGACACACAGACACAGACACACACATACACACAAAGACAGACACACACACACAGGCACAGACATATGCATAGACACACAAACACACAAAGACACAGACACACACACAGACACACATACATACAAAGACACAGACACACACACACACACACACACACCAACAAAGGAGGGAAGGAAAAGATGAAGAGGAGGGAAGGAAGAGAAGGAAGACACCCATATTTTAGCTATGGTGGAAACAGTCCCCCAGACAAAGTCTTCCTCAGAGTGCACTGCTTACATGTGTTACCAAACTTGGAGTCACAATCTGTACCTCAAGAAGTCAAGTTCAGCCACCTCTCCTCAATAAGCCCATTAAAAGTGGAAAGCAAAAACAGGAGATTTATTAATGTGGGCACATTGAGAAGAGGAACAAGAGATCCAATGACTCCCCGAGTCCATTATGGGGGTCATGTAGTGGGATTAAACTTTAAGTAGAGAGCTAGGAATTTGTACATCTGAGCAGTCCTGGTCAAGGTGTGATCCACCCACCACTGACCCATCGTTATCTGGATGTACTGGGGAGTTGTATGTCAACTTGAACTGTAGTCATCAGAGAGGAGGGAGCCTCAATTAAGAAAATGCAATGCCAGCTGGGCGGTGGTGGCACACACCTTTAATCCCAGCACTCGGGAGGCAGAAGCAGGCAGATCTCTGTGAGTTCGAGGCCAGCCTGGGCTACAAAGTGAGTTCCAGGAAAGGTGCGAAGCTACACAGAGAAACCCTGTCTCAAAAAACCAAAAAAAAAGAAAAAAAGAAAGAAAGAAAGAAAGAAAGAAAGAAAGAAGGAAAGAAAGAAAGAAAGAAAGAAAGAAAGAAAGAGAGAGAGAGAGAGAGAAGGAAAGAGAGAAAGAAAGAGAGAAAGAAAGAGAGAAAGAAAGAAAGAAAATGCAAT
>CABHPH010000127.1:25598-37387 GCA_902168325.1 Peromyscus nudipes
GAGGGGAGGAAGGGAGAAGGGAGGAGGAGGGAGGAGAGGGAGGAGGGGAGGGGAGGAAGGGAGGGAGAGGGAAGGGGGAGGGGAGGGGGAGGGAGGGGAGGGAGGAGGGGGAAGCAGCTGGACAAGCAGCGGTACTCCAAAATAACAAGCACAAGAGACCTTGGCTTTTTCATACCGTCCTCTGTGAACAGAATTGGGACTCCTCAGAGACGTGCCCCATCCATCCACAGAGCCGAGAAAGTACAGCCTGGAGCAACAGGTTGTATGGGAAACAGACAGTGCTCAAATGCTGGTGGAAACCTGGCAGAGGGCTCAGGGCCTGCCTGAAAGGCCGATGCCAGACGATGAGCATCAATGTGTGTCATGTCTAAGACCCTGAATGATACAGACTCCCTGAGCTCATGACGACATGCAGAAGATGGTTTGCTCTTTACGAAAGAGTGTCTGCCCTAGAGGGAGAAGGAACGATGGGATTCAAAAATCAGCATTTTACAGTCATTTCCTCAGGAGGGTCAGCAGTCTGTCTGTTACCACCTGGTGCGAGATGGATGGGCACTCACACAGTCTAAAGCTCCCTACCCCTCAGCTTCCTTGTCAACAAAGGAAGGGCACGCACTATGGGTAGCTATGATGGACACCAGTTAACCAGGTGATCAAACAGCCTCGAAAACAGAACCAAGAGACACAGAAAGGGAGAGTGTGGCCTGCCCATGAGGTGTTCTCACAAAGTGTCTTATCGCCCACACAATCAGGAAATGCTGAGGAGATCCAGGTTGGGGTTCCCTGCAAGAGAGCATTGATACAGAGGGGTATGCGTCCCAAAAAACTGTCAGTGTCCACAAAGTCCAGAACATTCTGGGTTCAAGGTTAAGAAGAGGCACTGAAAAGTATGATCCTTGACTGGAGGTGGCCACAATGGGGAAATTTAAATATGAATGCTACTGTCTGTGCACCAATATCATAGTGTATCTCAAGTGATACTGTGATTTTTGTAGGAGAGTAGTTTAGAAGACGCACACTGACATTAATGTTCAAAGAGAAGCATTAATATGTCTCCAGCTTACACTCAAATGATTCAGGTGTTTGTGTTTTTTGAAACAGTTTCTTGTAACCCAGGTTAGCCTCGAAGTTGCTATGGAATCAAGGATGGTCTTGAACTCCTGAACCTCCTGCATCTACCTCCCCAGTGCTGGAAGTATAGATGCGCATCGTTTCCTGTGCCTATCTCCTGTGCCTCTGGAGATCCGACCAGAGCTCCACTCATCTTAGACGAGGACTCTACCAAGTGAACTACAGCTCCAGCCCATAATTCAAATTTTTAAATAGAGAGAAAGTGAAAAGTAGCAAATATGAAATGAAAGACCCCAGAAGTTATTGCATACTTCCCCCCAATCCATACCCAAGACCTAGAGTGTTGCTTCACACCCCAAGGTGGCCTAGAATTTGCTAGATGGCCCAGACTAGCCTTGAATTCACAATTTTTCTGAAAATAAGATAAATGAAGGCAAGTTGTATACAAATAAACTAAAATATTAGCTGTTACTCACACCCTACATTTCTGTGCCTCAATTTCCTTTTCTGTAACATGGAGATGATGTACACTGTAGGGATGTATAATGAGTTAGAAAAAAATGAATTTCATCAGGCAGTGGTGGCACACACCTCCCAGCATGCAGGAGGCAGAGGCGGGTAGATCTCTGTGAGATTGAGGCCAGCCTGGTCTATGTAGTGAGTTCTAGGACAACCAGGGCTACATACTGAGACCCTCCCAAAGAAAGAAAGAAAAAAGATTGAAAGAAAGAAAGGAAGGAGAGAGAGAGAGAAAGAGAGAGAGAGAGAGAGGGAGGGAGGGAGGGAGGGAGGGAGGGAGGGAGGGAGGGAGAGTGAGAGGAAGGGAACATCCTACCATAGACAAGAAACCACTTCCCATGCCTCCCCCTCCCCCTTCTATGTCTTCAGCCCCTCTGGCATGAAATTCTACCAAACTGTGGTTGAATGGAGGAGACCTATGATGTCACTATTGTTTACCAGTTTTTGCTTCCTGCCTCCTCTGGGAAACCAAGATGCAAGATGTAAGAACTGGAAAAGACAGAGTTGAAGTCCACTGTGCTGATGGAGGAAGGAGGGAAGCTGAGCCTTCCAAAGCTAAGAGCTTCCTGGAGGTGGGGAGAGGGTTTCTGGAATGGAAACAATCAAACTTGGGGGAGGAAGGAGTCAGGAAGCCCCTTCTCCTCTCTTGGGGGCTGTGCTTGGGTGCCATGGTTGAGAGTGTGAAATCAGACACAGGACTCAGACCCTGACGGTGCCCCTTGCTAATGCTAAAGCTTGGGAAACCCCCTCCACCTCCAATCCCCCTGAGGTCTGTGAGGTAGCTGTCTCAAGAGAAACCATCTGGCTTCAATGAGATGATCCACATACGGCGCTTAGCCCGATTCCCAGTACTGGAGAATGTAAATGTTTAATATTATCATTAATATTTCACTGCAGCCTGCAACCTGCAGCCTGCCTTCTCCACCAGCTTGTTTCACAGTCTGTCCAGGGTCCTAGGGCTCATCAGTGCTCTGGGTGTGAATCATGGTAGATAGACAGACTCATAGCATTCGGTTTAAGGAAATATCTACCCTTCTTCTAAACAAACTTCTGGAGAGTTTCTTCAGAAAGAAAAGACTAGAAACACAAAGCCCTGGCAGCCTGGTTCTTCCTCTACATGAGAGGAATGTCCCAAAGGTAAACCTCACCCTTTTTTACCTTGACAACTGTTTTGAGTTGAAATCATCCAGACAAACTTGGGAAATACATAAATTGCTACAAATCCCACAGAGAGCAAACTATAAATAACTTTCAAAACTGCACATCTCCTTGAGCCCTCAATTTGGCTTCTAGGTTTTTCAGACAATTATGCTATGTGCTTGCAAACTGATGTCTGTATAGAGTCATTCTCACAGTGACGTTCAGAAAACAACCTCAATGTCCACTCACTTGTTCAAGAAATGACCATCTGTCTTATAGTAGAATATTATACAACTCTAAAACATGAGGAATTCTAGGCTGGGCTGGCAAATGGCTCAGCAGGTAAGGGTAATTGCTGATAAGCCTGACAACCTGAGTCTGATCCTCAGGACCTGTCTTAGTCAGTGTGCTATGGCTGTGAAGAGACACCATGACCATGGCAACTCTTATAAAGGAAAACATTTCATTGACATTGGCTTACAGTTCAGAGATTTAGTTCAGTATCATCATGGCAGGAAGCGTGGCAGCACACAGGCAGATGTGGTAGCTGAGAGTTCTACATCCGGATCCACAGGCAGCAGGAACAGAAAGACACTGGGACTGGCGTGGGCTTCTGAAACCCTAAGGCCCACCCCCAGTGACACACTTCCTCCAACAAGACCACACCTCCTAATCCCTTCAAAAAATGCCTCTCCCTAGTGACCAAGCATTCAGATCTGTGAGCCTATGGGAACCTCATAGCGGGTTCTCATTCAAACTCCACAGGAGCCATTCAATAGAAAAAGAGAACCAGCTTCTACCAGTTGTCTTCTGATATCCATACTGAGCTCTCCCTCTCACACAGACACACACACAAAATAAAGGTCAAGAAAAAAATTTTTTTAATCTGGGCTGGGAACAGAGCTCAGCGGCAGAGCACTCACTTAGCGTATATGAGAACCTGGTCAGTTCCCAGCATTGCATCAGAGGGAAGTTTGTGAATATTATAGAAAGTTCTGGTTTGTTTTCTGTTGCTGTGATAAACACCACGACCAAAGCAATGTGGAGGAGGAGAGAGTTTACTTGGCGTAGGTCCGTTGTTGAAGAGGAGCAGGGAAGAGACCTGGAGGCAGGAACTGGAGCTTGGTCATGGAGGGCACTGTTCACTGGCTTGCTCCTCATCTACCTTTCTCGGCAAGCCCAGGCCCACCTGACTGAGGATGGCATCGCTCACAGGGGCTTGGGCCCTCCTATATCAATGAACAAGAAAACAGCATCAGATATCTGATGGAGGCAGTTCTTCAGCTGGGGGTTCCCTCTTCCCAGGTGTACCAAGTTGACAAAAATATACCGGCACAATGATCCATTACTAAGTGAAAAACATGAAATACAGAAGAATACGGGGGAAAAAAATGAGAAAAAGCAGCATGTACCATTCCCATATCTACTTAATATGTGTAAAGTAACTCCAAAAAAAAGCTTCAAAAACCCTAGTATCATCTCTTAGGAAGAGGACCAAGAAGTCAAAAAGACAAGCTTATCCCTGACTTCCCTTTTATCCACCTTAAATCTTTAAATGATGAGCACAGGTGAATTTAAGAGCAATAGCCTTGGAGTCAGACAGGGTTCAATACCTAGCTTGACTGGTCCCTTCACATTGGACCCATACATTTAATCTGTCTAAGACTCAACTTTCTCCTATGAATGACAACAAGCTATAAAGAAGGCTGGTGTGAGCACTCTCTGAGACAGTTTGGAAATCAAAACACCATTGGCAAGTAGCAAGAGTAAGAGTTACCGTTGCATAAATGCAAGCTGAGTCTGGGTTTATCTCTTCCTCTGCTTCAGAGAGTACTGGAGGTGAGGATGGGGACTGGGGGTGGACAGAACAAAAAAAGAAGAAAAAGCAAGGATTAATTTCCCTACGTGGACAGGAGGACCTGGTCCCTTAATGCTTACATGCTGAGGAGTCCACCCCACTCATTGTCCACAGTCCCTTCCCCAAGACATGGGATCCTTAGCAAGGATCCTGTGGCCTGAACAAGACAGAGGCTTACAGTGTCTGTCCCATGGAGGTGCACATGGGCATAAAACTGCCCATTAACCAGCCATGAGTCTCTGGAGAGGTGAAGGGGATACAGGCCTGGAAAGAAAACAGTGAATTCTGTCTGGTCACATCATCAGCTGCACCCAAGCTTCCGTGTCCGCAAGCACAGAGAACACCAGAGCACCTCTGCAGGATGCCACGTGAATGAGCGCTTCATGCGCAGTGGCCAGACTGTGGAAGGAACTCACTCCACGGGAGTCAGCCACGGGAACACCAGGCCATGCATCTGCACTCCGGAACCAGAGAGAGACGGATGTCGCTGCTCAGCTTGCTGTCTCCTTTTTATTCAGTCTGGGACACCAGTTCACGGAAGGATGCCACCCTCAGAGTAGGTCTTCCCTCCTCCCTTAAACCTTTCTGGGAATACCCTCAACAGACACACTTGGAGGTGTGTTTCCATGGTGATTCTAAAGCCAGTCAAGTTGACATGGAAGACTGTCACACTTACCAAGTTCCCCTTACAGGAAAATGGGGCTTGCACGGTGTATTTCTGTACACCAGGCCCTCGTGGTGGGCATAGTGTCTTTTCTTCCACTGGCAATTTCTCCAGCTGTGATTTAAAAATCAGAAGGCAAGGGTCCAAGGGGGAAAGGGCACAAGACTGGATGCAAGGCCAAGGGGAGCAAATTATAACTATCTAGTTTTCAACTACATCAAAGACCTCAGAAGGATATATTTCCTAAGTAAACAGGAAGAGCATTGTAAGCAACTTCCAAAAATCTAGAATGACAGAGAGTCACCCAAAGTTCCTCTGCAACATTGGGGCATCCATCTTTAGCCTATAGTCCTAGAGTCTCTCAGTCACTTTTCTCTGTGTCCTGTAGAATGTCTGGCAGTCTCCTCTGCGAAGCAGGAACCTGAAGGACCATTTTGCCTTGCAAAGTTCAGTGGTCACCTTCCTATAGGTCCTGCATGTCCAGTCAATACAACATTTTGTCAAGCAGTCCAAATGGCTAATTTTGCCAAGAAGATAAACTCCATATAGAGTATCTTCAACACTCATCTTTCTGAAGTAAATCTGTGCTGCCAGGAACAGACGTGTCTCACTGTCTAGAAAGGCTAAGTTTTTAAACATTTTAAATGCCATATTCTATAGGTCTTTGAAGTGTTTGAAGATTACTTACCTAATTGAAATATATCTATGTATACCTAGAAAACTTAACTAACATGACTATAAGTTTGATTATCATGGAGGCTAATTATTAATCTGTATTTCTTAATTATACATTACAATTTCAATTGAGTTGCACAAACAAAATACTTTAAACAAGAGTAGAAATATACATACAATATAACAAAATTAACTTTAAATTTATATCAATAAACTAAAATCCATAGCAATGTAAACATTTTAAGCAAGTTGTTGCTCTTTAAAAGTAGATTCAACAATCTACCCTTTTATCCTATCATATCTATATCCTATATTTCTATATCATCCAACCCCATCACTTCCAATCTTCTTCCAGGAAATGCTCAGAAAGACAAAGTCATCCAGGTCTGCATCTAGGGTCACAAAGACTCCCTGTGAAGAAGCCAGCCTGATTGCCATGTGCTTCTCCTGTTTACAATACACCTGGACTGTCCTTATTTACTGTTAGGAGGCAAAACAGATTTTGTGGTATACAAATCTATCCATGTGACAAAAATATCGCAGAATGACGCATAGATACACACTAAGAAAATGAGAACAATTCCCCCTCTCTGCCTGTGTGTAATTGGTTCCCAGACTCCTGTAGACACACAGTTACACAGATGTCCTCAGACTTTGTATAAGAGGATGCAGTGTTTACATACATGCATATCCCCCTTGTCTTAGAGTTTCTATTGCTGTAAAAAGACACCATGGCCACGTCAACTCTTATAAAGGAAAACATTTAACTGGGGTGGCTCACAGTTTCAGAGATTCAGTCCATTATCAGGATGGTGTGACATGGAACAGGGCAGGCAGACGTGGTGCTGGAGCTGAGAGTCCTTACGTCTGGACTCAGAGGCAACAGGAAGTGGTCCGTCTCACTGCGCGTGGCTTAAGCATATATGAGACCTCAAAGCCCGCCCCCACAGTGGCACACTTCCTCCAACAAGACCACACCTCCTCCAACAAAGCCACACCTCCTGATAGTGCCACTCACTCCCTGTGGTGGCCATTTTCTTTCAAACCGCCTGTATATTTGGAGCCGTCTCCAGAGGGCTTATAATGCCTAATGTTATGGAAACATTATGTAGGATAATGACAGGGGAAGTGACCATACCAATTATTTGAACACCTTCACGGACATCATTTGCTCTTTTTTTTAAACCAGCACATGTGACTAGAAATGACTGGACAGTTAGGAACTCACACTGCTCTCGCAGAGGACCTGAGTTGGATCCCAGCACCCATGCCAGGTAGTCACAACTGCCTGTGACTCCAGCTTCAGGGAATCTAACCCCTCTTCTGGCCTCCACAGACACTGCATATCCACACGACACACGTGTAAACAATACTTTTTAAAATAATAATAACAAATAACATAACTCTTTAAACTAGCGTGTGTTAGCAATACAAAATGTAATGGTAAAACAACGAGCTTCGTTGTGAGATTCCCATGTGTGCAGACAGTGCACTTCATTCATGTTCACTCCTGTTATCCCTCACACCCTTCCTCTCCCTCCTCCAGGTCCCCTTCTTCTTTCACACCTTTTTTTCCAGCTGCAATCTTTTTTCAAATATTTTCATTTTAAGGTGGTTTTGCTTTTAATTGTGTGTCTCTGTATAGGTGTGTGCATAGGAGTGAGGTATCCATGGAGGCCAGCTCCCCTGGAGCCAGAGTTCCAGGCAGTCATGAGTTTCCCAGCATGGATGCTTGGAACTGAACCCATCTCCTCTGCAAGGTCCTTGAGCCATCTCTCCAGCCCTCAGGCAGTTTTAGTCTATGGTGGTCTGAATCCTCAGACAGAATCTGAGGGCCAGTATAAAAGCCTCTCCTGAAAGGCAGGGCGTCTGAGAACAGTGTGGTCTAGTTACCTGTATTGTGCTCATGCTCACTTTCCAGTTTTGATAATGCACTAGCCAGCCAGATGCCACCCTTGGGGTGAGTGGCAAGTCCAGAGGAGCCCTGTGTTCTGTTTTGGCAGCTTCTTGGAAGTCTGCTATTTGTCCAAAATAAGAAGGTGGAAAAATTATGTGTATAGAAAAAGCCTATTGAAATTACAGGGCCAGAGAGAGTGGAGGAAGCCCCCTGTAGCTCCTAGTGGTTACATTCTGCACAGGGCATTAGCCCGGGGTCCCTGCCCACAATGGTTTCTGACGTCAGAAAGTGAGAGCAAGCTGTGCTGCTGCCAACCCTGTCTCACATGTTGCTCTCTCCCGGGCTGGCATCATGCAGTTTCACCTCCTTTCTCACTGTCACACAGTAGCAGCTTCCGGTCAGCCAGGTGACTGTAGAGAAAACAATCTATATGGACCACAATGCTCACATTTGAGGGACATTGTGTTTTGCATTCATGCATCTCGTCACGTTTACAAAACGCCTGTGTGTGTCTAGATAATTACCCTGTGTATGGGCAGCAAGCTGGGAATAGCCATTCATGGGAGACAGGACTTACACAGTTGACAGTCGACTCTCAGAAAGGGTAGGAAGTGAGTCGGTGGTGACATTATCGGTGTGGTTAAATCTACTGTCTTCATGCAGAAAAGCACTACACTGGCCAAAGCTATTTTTTTAAAAATGCTTGTCACGTGAACAAAAGACCAGATGTGGGAACATGTGCTCAGCCCACTGACGATCCAGGCTAAGGCAAGAAGTCTTTTCCGTGTGCTTAAAGAGCGTTCACTTGCTCCTATGTACACATTCACAGATGTTTGGAGCAAGTCACAGGGGCTCAAATGTCTCAAAAGTCATCATCGTTTTCAGAACACGAAGGTCAGTGCTGAGGCTGGAGATGCAGGAGCCCTTAATAAGAGCCGCCTAGGATAACCGTGGAAGAGAAATATTTGCCAAAACAAATATTTAATGTTGATGAAATGAGTTTATTCTGGAAGCACCTGCCAAGGCATACATACAGTCATCAGGAGTCCGCAGCAAAGACAGGCTGGAAGGCGTTCAAGGGCACTGCACCGCTGCCTGGGGTGGGGCTGGTACAGGGATCAAAGCAAGGCTTTTCCTAATCCACCACTCAAAGAACCTGAGAGCTCCCAAGAGTGTGAGCATGCACATCCTGGGTAGCCTGGATGGCACTGGTGTCGTTTAAAGCTCAGCTTTTGACTGTTTAATCCAGGAAGAGACTAGTTTAGGCAAAACAACCTACCGTTCAAGAATGTTCTGAACACTTCAGGGTTTCTGCAGCAGGTGCCTGACACGTGGCAGCCTTGGAAAGACCTTGACTTGCTTTTTTGTCGTGTGTGTGTGTGTGTGTGTGTGTGTGTGTGTGTGTGTAGTGCATAGTGTACATGTTCCTGTGGTGTGTGCACAAGTGTGTGGGTTCACAGGCACACGTGTGTTCCTTCATGCATGCTGGGGTAGACATCAAGTCTCTCTTCAGTCACTTCTCCACTTTATTTCTTTCTTTTTGGGAGGGGTGGTTTCAAGACAGGGTTTGAAACTATCTGCGTAGTTTTGGTGCCTGTCCTGGATCTCACTCTGTACCAGGCTGGCCTCGAACTCACAGAGATCCGCCTGGCTCTGCCTCCCAAGCCCTGGGATTAAAGGCTTGCACCACCACCACCTGGCTCCACTTTATTTCTTAAAATAGAATCTCTCACTGAACCTGGATTCACCAACTGGCTACATCGTGTGGCCATTGAGATCCAGGGATCTATGAGTCTCTGGCTCTCCGATTCAGGGATTACAGATTAGGAACCTCCACTCAGCTCTTTGGGGGTTTTGTTGATGTTGGTTGTTTGGTTGGTTGTTTTTGTTTATTTATTGAGACAAAGTCTAGAATATCTTAGCCTGGCTAAACAGGTACATCTTGAGGATGACCTTGAGCTCCTGATCCTCCAGCCTCCAACTCCCAAGGGCAGGTTTTAGAGGCATGTGCCACCACACCCAGTTAGGAGGTGCTGGGGATTAAGTCCAGGGCTTTAAGTATGCTATTGGAGCACCCTACACCCCCAGCCCCTGAGTCCTAATTTTCTAAACAAAATCTGGAAAATTGCTGCAGCCTGAGAAGAAACCAGAACAGCATAGGAATGATGTTATCAGAAGGGGTTTGAAGACATGTTGACTCATGTGGGCTTTCACGAGTCTCTGCTGTTGAAATGCTATGACCTAGTAGTAGCCCCCATCCCAAATAGAAGTGTAGGGTGCCTAGCTGCCCCTCATTCAGTAGTCTTTTCCACAACTTTATTTTTAGAGTAAGCCATGTTTTCCTCCACATCTACCACCACAGAGGCTTGCCTTTAGAGCTACACCACAGGCCACACCAGTTACTGCTTTCACCTGCTATTACAGAACTTCACCTATACCTCAAGTCACTCCCATCCAGTCACACCTGGGAACCTCTGGATATGTCTCTCATTAGCACACCATCCAGTCCACAGGTGCCCTCTGCCCTCAGGCACTCTGAAATGTTTCTGAGTCAGTCAGGGTGTTGACTCCAGTCAGGATCCAAGAACTACCTCTTGATATTGGCAAATCCCAACTGAGCTGTCCTGGACAATCTGTGACCTTAGGTAACTCTGAATTCAATGTGGGAGGGTGTATGCCCCATCCAGGCCCAGGCCTCACTGCCTGGGCCCCAGAGGAAGGCTGCACAGAGAGCAGATGCCACTCACCACTGTAGGCTTAGAGATGAGTACAAGCCTCGGAAAGGCAAACAGTCATCACAGGAGCTAACATTTGCTGAGCAGTCACCCCATGTTCAGCCTTGTGAGTAAACTTGTCTAATCTGGACACACAGGGAGGCTGCCACAACCGTGGAATCCAACTGGAACCCAGCGGCTTGCAGAGACTGGAAATATATGTCTTTCTCACGAGTTCTGGGGAAGACCTCTTGGTGGGCAGGCAGCTCTGCTCAGGCAGACTTGGGGACTGGTTCTTTCCATATGGTATTTCTCCCGCGTCCTGATGTGGGTTATCTTTGGCTTTGTGGAAGCCAAGTACATTTGCTCTTTGTCCCTTTGACAGAACACTTGGCATAAATGGCCCCGGGGGGGGGGGGTGGCTCACAATTTCAGTCCTCGGCTCTACTGATTGTGAGCCTGTGGGGATGTGGAACACTGTGGTAGTGGGAGCCTGTGGGAGCTCGTGAGAGCCCATAGCAGCCTGTGGGAGCCCGAGGCAGCCTGTGGCAGCCTGTGGCAGCCTATGGCAGAAACCAGTTGCTTGATGGTGAACAAGCAAAGAAAGACTAGGAGTTGATGGTGGGATGTATTCTCTACTGTGATGGCTCATCTTGGTTATCAACTTGACACTCCTAGGAAGAGGGACCATCAATAGAACTGCCTCCATCAAATGGCCTGTGGGCATCTTGATTAATGATTGATGTGGGAGGGCCCAGCCCACTGTGGGAAGGACATTGTCTAGGCAGATGGGGCCTGGGCTGTACAAATTGAAGGTGAGCCTAGGAGCCAGTCAGTAAGCAGAGTCGTCCACAGTTTCTGCTTCAGTTTCTGATTGACTTCCTGCCCTGACTTACCTTAATAATGGATTGTGACCTACAGTGTAAGCCAAATAAACACTTTCTTCCTCCACGTTGTTCTTGGTCATGGTGCTTATCACAGCAACAGAAAACAAACCAAAACAGTTACTTGACTCGTTGCTGTGAGAAAATGTCTGACAAAGCAACCCAAGGAAGGGTTTCTCACGGCTCACAGTTTAAGGGTCTAGGACAGCATGGTGGGGGTATGTGTGACTGCAACAGTGTGAGGCCGCTGGTCACATTGTATCCACACAGGGAAGATGTGAGGCAGCTAGTCCCAATGCATCTGGGGGGGGGGGGGGAGATGTGAGGCAGCTGGTCACATTGTATCCACACGGGGGAAGGTGTGAGG
>CABHPH010000127.1:37397-66699 GCA_902168325.1 Peromyscus nudipes
TGTGAGGCAGCTGGTCACATTGTATCCACACGGGGGAAGGTGTGAGGCAGCTGGTCACATTGCATCACAGTCAGGGAAGGTGTGAGGCAGCTGGTCACATTGTGTCCACACAGCGAAGTCGTGAGACAGCTGGTTACATCGTATCCACACAGGGAAGGTGTAAGGCAGCTGGTCACATTGTATCCACAAGGGGGAAGGTGTGATGCAGCTGGTTACATTGTATCCACACAGGGAAGGTGTGAGGCAGCTGGTTATATTGTATCCACACAGAGAAGGTGTGAGGCAGCTGGTCACATTGCATCACAGTCAGGGAACAGAGAATTCAGCTTCCTCTCTTCTTTTTATTCCATCTGGGACCCCAACCCATGGACTGTGGGTGTCACCCACACTAAAAGTGGGTCTTCCCACCCTCAATGAACCCAGTCTAGAAACTCCCTCCCAGTCACGCCTAGAGATTTGTCTTCAAGGTGATTCAAGATCTTGTCAAGCTGACAATTAACCAGCACAAGTGCCCAGGACAAAAAAAAAAAAAAACAGCCCAAGAGGACTTAGTGACTTAACCTTTCTCCAGCTAGATCCCACACCCCAAAGTTTCTAGAACCTTCCAAAATAATACCAATTGGGGACCAGCTGTTCAACAGCGAGCATTTCATGTTGGAACCATGATACTGGGCCCTCACCGGGCCTTTCTGCAGTCCATGGGAAGGAGAAAGGCAGCCGGCGGAGCCATGGTGAGCACTGTAAACATTGGGCATGGAAGCCTCCTGCATCCCTCCATCCCACCTCTATTCTCCACTCTCACACTCACCTAATTGCAGTGAGACGGGGGGGGGGGGGGTGGATAAAATGGGCCATAGTAATTTTTTTAAAGACAGGAGCTTATGCAGCCCAGGCTGGCCTCAAACTCTCTGTGTAGCAGAGAATGATCTTGAATTTCTGATCTTCCTGCTTCCACCTCCTAAGTGCTGAGATGGCCAGCATGTGCCAACACTGTTTCGTGTGGTGCTTAGGATGGAATGAAGGCCCTCCTACATGTTGGACAAGCGCTCTGCCAACAGAGATACACCCCAGCTATACCTCCCCACTTCTGGAGACAGGTATCTGTATGTGGTCCAGGCTTTCCTCCAATGCCAAGTCCTGCTGCTGGGCTCGACTCACAGGTGAGTAGTACCATGCCCTGCCCAGTGTGGTTATTTTACTGACAGAAGAAGAAATGCAATCTTGTGCTCAGCTAGCCATCTGCTACCCTCCCTTCTGGGTGCGCCTTAAGATGCTCTTCATGGATGAGTCCTTGCCCTGGCTAATAGCTACCTGATTTAATCAATGAACTTCAGCCAAGGCAGCAGAGCTGAACCTCTTTCAGATAAAATACAAGTGGTGTGTGTTTTAACAGAGAGCTAATAGAGATGTGAGAGTTAGTGCAGATATTTGACTCTGCCAGGGTCAGGGCTGGAGCAGATCTGTTCTAGTGGCATCCTAGTTCAGGTTTTAGAAGAGACGAGACTGGATTTGAACCAGGTCTTTCACTTGTGGAAATCACTGACCACTGACTTTCGGAGCTGGAGAGGTGGCTCATAAAGTGTCTGCCGTGCAAGCTTGCGGGTCTGAATCAGGATCCCCAGCACTCCTGTAAAAGCTGGGTGCATGCTGAATGACTAGAACCCCAGCCCTGGGGCAGAGGTAGGGAGCTGCAGATAGGTAGATCCCCAGGGCTTACTGCACAGCGAGCCTAGCCTGAACAATGAGCTTCTCTCTGGAAAAGCCTATCTCAACAATAAGGTGGAGAGAGAAAGAGGAAAAATCCAGCACCAATCTTGCACCTCAATATATGCGTGCACACGCACACACACAATACACAACACACACACAAACACACACATACACACACACACACACACACACACCACATACAAGGCTGAAAATAATTCTGACCCTTCACCTTCAGCTTCCTGATGTGTATGGCAAGCTGTGAGGGACTGTCATGTGTTTGGACTGGTTTTGGTCTGAGAGATTCCCTACACATCCACCACTGAAGTTGCCCTTTTGGGAGGTAGCAGATTGACTTTGTACAAGGTCTGGGCTTTGGATAAGGGAGTTTTTTAAGATGGGCTACAAGGAATTTGCAAAGATTGTGTGTGAGAGAGAAAGTGTCCAAGGTGCATCCACTCCATTCCCCATTGATTTCTGATCAAGCTAACAAGCACTCACTAAAAGCTTTCCTGGAGATCTATAGCAATTCAGATGCTCTGGGAAGCCCCTGAAGAGTCACACACCCACTTTCTTCAAGTGTTGGCTAATACACAACACCTGAGCAATAAGGGGAGGAGTGAGCACCCGAGCAGGAGGAGCTGTGGGGAAGTGGGTTAGAGGAGGGGGGCCTTGCTCTGGTTTCCAAGTCCCGGAGAGTGTGTTCGCTGGTAAATATAACCAACACGCTGCACAAATTACTGAAATATATAATCTGTCATCGGAGCGAATACTTGTCACAGAAGCCCGCTTCCGAGTGCTTATGAAGTGCCAGGTGTCATGCTCAGTATATCACAGACACGCTCTCATTTAACCCGGACCTCCCTGAGGATGGTACTGCTGTGGTGCTAGCAGAGACACAGATTTCAGATCCTACACAGAGAAATCAGCTAGGTGGGAGCAACCCACCCCAGGCTCCACTGTTGGGAAGGGGAAGAATCGGGATGAAAGCCCAGACTTGTCTGATTCCTGACACCATCTCCAACCACCACAGGTACTGCCACAGGCCTCAGTCTCCTCACTTACAAGATGGGACATTCCAACCTGCTCTGTTTGCCTTCTAGGGCTGTTCTATTGAGAAATGGTGGCCAAGATACACCCCAGGGCCGGGGATATAGCTCAGCTTGTAAAGCGCTCACCTCGCAAGCCTGAGGGAGTGGAGTTTAACCCCAGAACCCATACTTTAAAAGAGCCACATGTGATACTAAGAACTTGGTATCCCAGCCCTGGGCAGGTGGAAGCGGGCAGCTCGCAGAAGCTCTGGTCAGCCAGAATAGCCTACTTGGCAAGTTCTAGGACAGTGAGAGACCCTGTTTCTAAAAGCAATCAATGGATCAATCAATCAATCAATCAATCAATAAATGGGTAGATGGCACCTGAGGAATGACCCTTGAGATGGCCTACACATGCATGTGAACCCATACATCCATACATGTGTAAACACACACACACACACGTACACACAGACAAAAAATAACATTTTTTTATTCATTCATTCTATTGTATGTGTATGAGTGTTTTTCCACCTGTATATCTTTGTATTATGTGGGTTTGCTGCCTGTGGGGGTCAGAGAGAGCATCAGATCCCCTGGAGCTGTGGAATTACAGGTGGCTGTGAGACACCATAGGTTCTAGGGATTGAACCTGGGTCCTCTGGAAGAGCAGCCAGTGCTCTTGTTGGCTCAGCCATCTCCCTAGCCCTGGACTGTTTAAATTCTACAAAATAATTAAACAACACTGCTCCTGAGTTCCTCAGGGTGAAGAGTAACAAAACCTTCCTTCAATATACTTAACAATATGTTATGTTTGAGAAACCTCCAAAGGTAATGGATTCTGTGTTCTCATCACAAGAAATCAGCACATGACGTAAGGTGTGTTAATTACGTCTATTTAGGCACTTTACAATGTATACATATTTCAACAAAGCAGACTGAAAAAAGAAACACATAAATAAAGTTAGCTTCCTCCATGTGCAAACATGAGAAGAACGATACTCCAAAGAGTTCACAGCTGTCTTCACCCCAGTAGAACATCTGGGAATGAATGATATCATCATCACACTGCCAGAACTCTCAAAAAGTTCATGGAGAGAAACCAAGGCTCGGGACCACAACTGGCATCAAAAGACAAGTCACAGGGAGGGTCACCTTGGAAATGGACACTCCATTCTCCACCAGACCATCAGCCAACAGCAGCCTTCTGAAAGCCCACATGCAAAATTACCCTGAATCCTGACCATAAAGATGGTGAGAGATTGGTTACTAACTGGGACGGCAGCTGTGATGGCTGCTGTTAATCATCAGTTTGACGGAATCTAGAATCCCAGGGTAGACGGGCCTCTGCGCATGCCTGTGGAGGGTTATCCTGGACGTGGTCATCGAAGTGAAGATGTGGAAAGATGCATCCACTGTGACTGGATCCTGAACTGCAGAGGTGGCGAGAGGAAGCTGGGCAGCAGCATCCATCACTGTCTGCATCCTGACTGTGGATGCCACACGACCAGCCGCTTCAGGCTCCTGATGCTGTGTCTTCCCACCATGGTGACCAATCCCTTGAACTGTGAGCTAAAATAAACCCTTTCTACCTTACGTTGCTTTATCACAGCCACAAGAAAAGATACTAAGACAATTGCTAAGACAGAGCCTAGGCTATTCCATGGCTCACATGTAAATGTACAGGGTTTGAATGTACAGCTCCTGGTTCCACGCAAGAGAAGCTAATTCTAGAGAATGTATGCAAAGAGAGAGTGTTCTGGAAGTATATCAGGGTTCATTAAACACATGGGGTTCGGGCTTAGGATAACCAGCAGCCTGACACCGCTGCCACCGCTGCCACCACCCCACCCCACCCCACTCCACCCCACCTCACTCCACCCCACCATCACCACCACCACCCCCGCCATCACCCCTGCCACTTCCATGGTTATATTTTTAGTTTTATCCCTAATTGTGTCTCTGTGTGGATCTCTCTCTCTCTCTCTCTCTCTCTCTCTCTCTCTCTCTCTCTCTCTCCCCGTGTGTGTGTGTGTGTGTGTGTGTGTGTGTGTGTGTGTGTGTGTGTTTTTGAGCGCGGTGACTGCAGAAAGCAGAAGAGGACTTCAGAGTCCCCTGGAGCTGGAGTTACAGACAGTTGTGAGCCACTTAATATGGGCCCTGGGAACCAAACTCAGGTCCTCTGCAAGAGCAGCATGCACTCATAACCACTGAGTCATCTCTGCAGCCCCATTTCCATTGTTCTTAAGAGCTACCAGCCATGCCACCAATCTGCCTGGCCATAGGCCTTCCAGACAGCTGTAACATAGTGTCACTGGCTAGGAAGCTTTAACAGCAAACACAGACACCTGGGGATCCTGTCAGGTTGACAATCTCATTAAGCACCGCACACCTTAAGGGAGGTAGAACTTATTTTGACTCCTGATTTCAGAGGCCTTGGTTCCATTTCCTCTGGGTCCGTGCACGGTGAGGCAGGTCATCCCAATGAGGTCAAGTGGCAGGGCCCTGGGGCTCACCTCATGGAGGCCACGACAAGGCCCATTTGTCCAGGGATGTCCTAATGACCTACTTCCTCCAACTAGCCCCAACTCCCAGTTTTCACCACCTCCTGATCATGTTATCAAATTCCCAATTCATGAGTGGAATCATCCATGGATGAGGTCAGAGCCCTCAGCATACAGTCAATTCCCAGAAGCCCCACCGCTGAACACTGCCTTGTAGAAAAGCAGTAGTTCCACCCAGGATCCTCTGGCAGAACACTCCATACCAAACTACACCAGACGGCCTCCTCAGCCAGAGTGACCACAGCCTGGCTTTGGGGAACCCCAGAACAGCAGGCACCAGGACAGGTGTGAAGCACCCCCACAAATTCCAGAGACAACCAACGCCACCTTCTCTCTTGCACACTTTCGTTTGTATTTTTTAAGACCAAGTCTCACTTTGTAAACCAAGCTGGCTCAAACTCACAAAAGTCTGAATGCCTCTGCCTTCTGAGAGATAGAATTACAGGTGTGCATCACCATACTTAGATGTATGCTTATGCTTACCCAAGATTCCCAACGCTGGGAGGGTCACATATGGTATCTTTATGCACTCCATCTCCACTCTACTCCACTAAGAACCTGTTTTACAATCCCATCTTCACCCTCCTTGGCATTTCCCAAACTTCACTCTCTGCTCTCTGATGCTATCTTTCCGAGCATGTTTAGAAACTGAATCCTCTCTCACCTGCAGGCTGACAACTAATATTCAGCATATTCCTGTCCTTGGGCTAATATCTCTATAACATGATGATGGCATTAACCAGCTAAGATTGATGTTAACTTTTTTTTTTTTGCCAGAAGCTGTAACATCTCTCCTGACAAGAAACTAGTGTAGACAAGATTAAAACCAGCGTGAGAAAGATTACCTACAGATAAGAAAATAAACAAAAGCCCACCATGATCCTAAGCACAAAGTGAGCACTCCGGCATGTACTGAGCAAATGAATAAACATGTGTGTAAGGCTTGTTAAAAGATAAATAATGGGCTAGAGAGATGGCTCAGTGGTTATGAGCACTGGACGCTCCTCCGGAGGACCTGGCTTCTGCTCCCAGGACCCACACTCAGGCCATCCTTCATCCTGATCATCCTCTTCCTTTCTGGCAGATGGGGCCTTAAAGGGTGATCTCATGGAGAGTATTAAGAGAAAGAACAGTAGACAAAACAAGAATGCAGTCATCCTGGCTGGGAGACGGCTCAGCAGTAGAGCACTTGCTGTTCTTTCAGAGGCTTCCTGTTTGGTGTTCAGCACCCACATCAGAGGCTCACACTGCCTGTAGCTCCAGCTCCAGGGAGGTTAACTCTGATGTGGCCTCTTCTATCCTCTGTGGGCACTGAACTCATGTGGTATATACTCAACCCAAGACACACCCACATACAATAAAACACACAATAAGTCTTTAAAAAATATGATAATCCTATGTTGATTCTCTCCTTCCTAAATTAAAAAGCAAAACAGAAAATACAAAAGCCTAGAATAAATTTTTCTATGGGATTTTACACCATAGCCCAGGCTGGCCCCAAACTTGTAGCAGTTCTCTTGCCTCAGTCTCCTGAGTGCTGAAAGTGCAGGTGTGATATCTAGAATGCTTTTTAATGAGATAGATCGCCTTTTAAAATTTTTATTTTAATTTGTGTGTATTTGCACCATATGTGTCTATGCCCGAGAAGGCCAGAAGAAGATATCAGATTCCCTGGACCTGGAGTTATAGATGTCTGTCCTATGTATGTGAGTGTACTTTGTTCAGCTATAAATTTTATGAGCTGAATATGTATCAAATATTTCAAATGACTAGTTAACAAATACTAGCTGCTTTCTATCACTACAACAAAATACTTGTGAAGGAAGAAAGGTTTGGGCTCACAGTTTCAAAGGTTCCATCCACGGTCAATAAGCCCAGTGGCTTTGGCCATGTGATAGCATTGAACATCACTGTGGGAGCCTGAGGAAGAGCACCTGAGGGGAAGCCTGAGGAAGAGCGCCTCACGGTGGGAGCACAAGGAAGAGCGCCTGAGGGGGAGCCTGAGGAAGAGCACCTCAGGGGGAGCCTGAGGAAGAGCGGCTCACGGTGCCTGGAAAGCCGAGCAAATGACAAGGAAGAAGTTGGGGTCCTGATAAATCTTATCCTGAGTTTTCCCCAAAGACTTAATTAACACCCTAAACTAGGCTCCATCTCCTAAAAGTTCCATTATCTCCCTCTGAATAGCACGAGACGCACTGAGGAGGAAGCCCTTAACGCATGGGCTCTGCAGACACTGGAGACAGAAATCCAACGACACACGGGTGGAAATGTGCTGTTAACTATGAAGTGCGCCCCAGACACCAGACATTTAGTATGGGAAACAATGGGCTTAGGAAGCAGAGGTTCTTGTCTCAAAAGCATAGAGACCTGAGTGTAGCGCCTGGAACTCACATAAAGATGGCGAAGAGAACCCCACAGAGTTGCCTTCTGAGTTCCACATGCGGGTGCACCCATCACACACAGCAACCACACAGCAGCAATGATAATGAATGAGGGCCAGCGAGGAGGCCCAGCAAATAAAGTGCTTGCTGCATACGGCTGATGACCTGAGTTCAATCCCCAGGCCCCTCAGTGAGAGGAGAGAACCAATTCCCAAAAGTTGTCCTTTGATCTCATCACACCTGCTCACTCAGTCTCTCTTTCTCTCTTTCTCCCTCTCTCCCTCTCTCTCACACACAAATTAATTGATTAAAAATAGTAAAGTCTTAAAGAATTTAAATATGCCACTAATTTTTTAATGGTTGTATGTGGAAATGATAACATCCTGGATATATTAGAGTTAACAAAACATATTATCCAAATTGATGTCACATGCCTCTTTTTACATTAAAATTTTATTACATTTCTCTCTAGGGGAGAGAGTCACATTTGTGCCACAGTATGTGTGTGGAGGTCAGGGAACAACCTGCAGGAATCTGTTCTCTCCTTCCATCAGGTGGGTCCAAGTATTGAACTCAGATTGTCAGGCTTGGCAGCAAGTGCCTCTGGGCCATCTCAGCATCTCTCTTCTGACATTTTTTGTTGTGACTCTTAGAAAATGTGAGCTCGTACATGTGGCTCTCAGTGTATTTCAATTGGATGACACAGATATGGACCTCAGTACTATCACCCGTGCTCTGAATGGGTACTGACATGGGCTTACCTGTGAGCCCTGGAGTGCTGACTCCACCTTACCCTTTGACCCCCTGCCTGCCCCTAGACTCTTGCCCATGGGAGCAATATTAGACAAGACAGGCCTCGATGACATTCATGAGAGCAGAGTCATGAAGTTGTTTCTCAGGACCAGACAGGTGACCTACCAGGGGAAGGGTTGGAAGAGAAGCCACAAGCAGCCATCAAGGGTTTTAGTAAAGTCAATGCACAGGAGGAAAATATCTCCATACAACTGGGTCACTGCGTGACATCTCTGTCCAGTCTGTGGACTCGAAGGTCCTTGGTGGACCTCCTCTGCTACTGCTTTGCTCCGAGGGTGGAAAGGCCCCAGTTCAAGTCAGCCCAAAAGTTAGGGCAACGCATTAAGTCTACTGATACCCACTAGGGCATACCTTCTCTTGACTTTAGGTGCCAGAAATATATATATTCAGGTAGAAACCGGTCCTTCCTCCAGGAAGCACACAGCCAGGACCTGTCCTGGGACATCCAGGCATCCCTTTGCCAGCCCTAGAAACTTCTTCTGGCAGCCTGTGATTGATTCACCTTGGTTGTCAGCTTGACTGGATCTGAAATCAACTCAAAGGCAAGCTGTTGGGCACACCTGTGAGGAGTTAGCTTTGACTTTCTTATTTGAAGTGGGAAAGACCCACCCTACATGTGGGCGGCACCTTCCAGTGACAGATAAAAAGAAAGACCGAGAGAAAAACCTTGGCCTTTTGCCTGCTTGCCTTCACTCTGGCTGGCAAGTTCCTCAACCCTGTTACTGTGGCGGCCGCAGCTCTTGACTGGTATCAAAACCCTGATTCCCCGATCCCCTTCCTCAGGCTTCCAATGTGGACAGAAGACTAGGGGTTCCCCAGGAATCCTCTAGACCTTTGGCACATATTGGGACTGCTAAGGGACCCACCCATATGGACTAAACCACTACCAGGTTCTCTGTCTCTTGGGTGTGAAGACAGCCAAGTTGGACTTTTCAGGTCATATCCTGTAAGCCAATCTAACAAACACCATTGTAAAGTATACACACCCCATCACTTCTGTTCCTCTAGAGAAACTTAACACATGCCAGAAAGCATTCTCTCCCATGACGGGAATCAGAACTCTCACAGTCCCCCTCTCCGTAACCCCTGTGGCTTCTGTTTGCTATATAAAATCAATTGTTCCAGAAAGGACTCCAAAGATGCCTCTGATTGGCCTGCTGGGCAGAGAAGAAGCTGCAGGAGATGGAGGGGAGGAAAGTTCCCTTTGCTGGCCAACTCTGAGCCGCGGCACCGACTGGGGCAGATAGCAGCGGAGTGGAGAGAAGGACAGAGGGGGACAAGAGAGGCTTAAGAACAAGGAAGGGACGCAAGCGCCCAAATCTCAAGGCTTGCTTCAGGAAAGGGGGAATGAGCTGCCTGAGGGACCGATCCTTTTCACCCCAGAAGTGCAGACTGCCAAATGCTCATCTGTGTGAATTAACCACCCAAAGTCCCTGGAGCCTGGAGAGATGGCTCAGTGGTTAGGGCCGCATTCTGCCCTTGTAGAGGACCAGAGTTCAGTTCCCAGCACTGCGGTCAGGTGGCTCACAATCTCCTATAACTCCAGCTCCAGGGGAGCCAAGGGCCTCCTCTGCCTCCGCTGACAGCTGCACTCACATATACACACACCTACGTACACATCATTGGAAATTTAAAATTGTATTAAAAAGTCATACCTATATCCAAATGTGTCAGCCTTGGCAAAACATAGTTATGAAGAAAGGCATTTTCATGTCTTACTAGTTAATATTGCTCGCCATTAAAAAGTACCAATAGTTTACTCAAATAGGGAAGTGAATTGTTAGTGCTTCCGGAGAGACTGTGTGCCTTTGAACAAACTAACAAAACTATTGGTAAGCAAGAGTATTAATAGCTGGACCTGTTGACTGGGTGGAGTGTCCTTTAATCTAGTTTTTACTTCCTGACCCTAAGGGAGATCTTGATCTGTGGGGGGAAATCTCTACTCATTCACTCCTGGCATAATTGGAGCTCTTTCAGTAGCCTTGATGAATAGCATTAGTTTGGAGACACTCGCCTGAGGGAGTGACTGGGGATTTGTTTTAAGAAAGAAAGGAACACACAAAGGTGGGGGGTGTTCCGTAACTGGATAGAGAAAAGCAGTGTGCAGATCCGAGCCACAGACAGGCTGCCTCTGAAAGGGGGTAACTGCGGGGAAGGAGCCAGAGACTTCACTCTCAGCTGAGGATGGAAAGACATGGGGCTGGGAAAGAATGTGCGTCCTGGGGCTTCTCAGCTTCATGTGTGGTGAGAGAGACGGGCAGAGGAGGAAGACAGCTGTGAACTTCATGGGAAGGGACAGGAGCCGAAAGAAAGTAGGTATGACTGCCTCTAGATCTGGCTTTGATCCCTCTGCCACCCTCCCTCACACCCATCAGGTGAGCTCATTAAGGCAGCTCAACATCCATTCTTGCTTCTGTTCTGTGCACCCACCCTATTCCCCAAGCCCCACCCAAAGATCTCTCCCAAGGTTCTCTCTGGAGACCTCTCTTTGCTCCAGCCCATCTCAGCGCCCTCCCTTCTCAACTCAAAGCTACGCACAGCTCCACACCCACCGCATCCCCTAGCCATAGGGAGGCGCTTTCTAGAATGTTGCTCTCAGCTGGTGGTGAGTGCATCTCCTTTCCGCAGAACAGACTCTCCAGGGCAAGTTCAAAGAAGCCGACATTCCCCATGATTCCAGTTTGGTGCTGAGACTTGAGACTCGGTGCTCCTCGAATACTTGTGGACTGAGCCGTCTCCACCTCAGTGTGCCCGCAGGGTCACCTGGCCGTCCACGAGAAAATTAAACCGCATTTTGGAAGCTGGCTGGGCTGTGGTCATCTCCCAGACTCTCGCGCCCCCTACCGGCAAGGAGGGAACCTGCACTCAGGACAAAGTTGGCCAGTGGGATGGAGAGCAGTCCTGATACAGGGCTGTCTGGCCTCTCTCGGGGGTCCAGTTCGGTCCACGCGCGTCTGCGGCATTGACCCTGAGCTCATACGCATGGCCAGGTCTACTGCAGGACCCCGCGAGGCCCCGCGGGGCGTGCTTAGAGTTTCTCATCCAGCTCTAAGCCACCATTCTCCCAGGTGCCTCCGTGCATCGCGGCAGGGCTGCCCCGGGGGGTTCTGTTCAGGTAGTTCTGGATGGCCGAGGCGCAGTCCAACCGCTCCATGGAGGTCATGAGGTAGTGAAGCTCCTGCAGGCTGCCATTCTGTTCCTCAAACAGCTCCAGGATGGCCGCGGCGGGGCTGCGCTGGCAGGACAAGAACCTGTCTCCAAGGGACAGGGGCACAGTGAGAGGAAATCAGGGAAGCTCGGGAGCAGTTTGAGACCTACCCTGCACCACACCCCTGCACCACACCCCTGAGCTCTGCTCCCCTTGTGCCTCAGGTTCCTCTTACCAAGCTGAAATCTTGCACAAGAGAGCCTCTGAGAATGTCCAACCGTTTGACATTGTGACAACGCTGTCCTAGTTAGCTTTGTTGTCAACTGGACACAAGCTACAATCATCCGGAAAAGGAAACTTCAGCTGAGAAAATGCCCCTATAGATTGCTTGCAGGCAAGTCTTTGGGGGCGTTTTCTTGATTAATGATTGATATGAGAGGGTCCAGCTCATTGTGGGTGATGCCATCCCTGGGCAGATGGTCCTGGGTGGTACAATAAAGAGGCCTGGGCAAGCCATGGGAGCAAGGCAGTGAGCAGCATTCCTCCATGGCCTCGGCATCAGCTCCTGCCCTCCTGCCCCTAGCTTCCTGTCTTGAGTTCCTGCCCTGACTTCCCTTCAGGATGGACTATCATGAATAAACAAATAAACCCTTCCCTACCCAAGCTGCTTTTGGCCGTGGTGGGGTTTTGGTTTGGTTTGGTTTGGTTTTGGTTTTGGTTTGGTTTGGTTTGGTGTTTTGAGATAGGGTTTCTCTGTGTAGTTTTGGTGCCTGTCCTGGATCTCGCTCTGTAGACCAGGCTGGCCTCGAACTCAGAGCTCCGCCTGGCTCTGCCTCCCGATTGCTGGGATTACAGGCGTGCGCCACCACCACCCGGCTTGGCCGTGGTGTTTTACTACAGCAACAGAAAAACAAACTGAGACAGGTGTTACCTACAAATTTCACACTCGAGAACCACGCAAATTAAAAAACAAAACAGAAAAATCCAAGCTTTAAGTATGCTTATGATTTTGTGTTGTATCACATTCCTAGTTTCTATGATGACCCTCTATTGTTCCGGAACCTTCTAGAGTCTCTTTTACAATCTACAGCTCCTGACTGCCTCACTCCTCCACCACCTTGTGATGCCCTTTTTCTCTGACCTGTCCTTGCCTCCTCCCATCCTAAGCCTCCTGTCTCCAGGCCCATGCCTATGTCACTTTGCATATCCTGTCCCCTGCACCTCAGCTGCTCCTCACAACTAGAATGACTTCTCCATGGCCTCCTCTCTGATGTCCTTTCTGACTCTCAGCTCTGCAGCCCTCTGGCCGTACTCAGCTATCCTTGCTTCGACTGTTACGTCTCTCTTTTCAGTGTTCCGTAATACTGAATGCACGCAAGAGGGCACACGGAAAGCTGCTGTTATTCTCACGTTCTCAAAGGCCCTTGCTATCTTTCATTTGTGCTCCTAGGATGTGAAAACATATTTCACTCTTGTGTCCCAGTGCTTAGTGGCACAAAGACAAGCACTTGACAATGGCCTAAATCAGTTCTGCTTCCAAGGTCCGGCTCTAGCTCATCCCTGACGAGGGCCTCCAAGCCTGGACTCTAGGACCTGCGCAGAACCGTTCTTCTGCCGATCCCTTTGTGAGCTCCTTGGCAGAAGCCCCAGCCACTGTGATTGCTAACACTTACTGTGCTAACAAGCGGCAGGCTTCCAGCTACATGTTGTACACACATCATCCTATAATCTGCTTTTCCGTGCCTTGGGCCACAGTGTGGCGAGCGCTCACTAGTACCAGTGACTCCTATCATTCCTTGTGAATATTTATTGCACACCTACTATGAGACAGACATCATACAATGGATCTCGGGTTGAAAGAATGGGCTTGGAGTCCTGGGGAGAGAGCAAAGTATTCTAAATTCTGCTGAGGCACTGGTGCCCTTCTCTTCAACTGTGACACCATCACTACTTTCTTTTCACTTACAAAATTCATATAACAGACACACAGGAGTGTGAACTTGAAGCTGACTTCCAGAGAGAACACACAAAGGCTTCCTCTCTATGCCTACCCAAGGAATGACCTGGAACAATGAGCTTGGCCAGGCTCAGACACACAGACGGTGGGGGGCAGAAGATGGGGGGAGGAAGTGGGGGGAGTGTTACACCACCACCCCAAGCAACCCCTGAGACTTTCTTCAAAAACTGGAATCTTAATGCCTGCCCCCGTTTTCTTCAGTCCTCGACTTGAACAGAATTAAAATAAAACTGTCTCTGGTATAAAGAACTGAGATGCTGGGGACAACCCGGGGACAGAGAGAGCAGGTCCTATAACCAGCCTTTGTCTCGTGACTAAATTGCGAGTCAGTTACGAGGAACTGGAGTCTTTCCCCAGTTTTGACTAAACTGGAAGGAAATCTATTTTTATCAATTCCATTTTCCAGTTTCTTTGGAAACACAGGGAAGGCAGGTGGCCGTTTATGGCCCGGAGTGTCTGGTGACAGTTACTCTGGAGGTTAAGGGTGTAGAAAGAGCTGTCCTTCTAAAGGAACTCAGGTGGGGGTAGCTGCTCAGTAACTCTCAAGTCACCTTGTCTGTGGTCCAGTTCCCAGGATGTCCTCAAGTCCCCCCAGGCCAGCCCACCTTGGATTTCCACCACAGCCCTCCTGTTGCTTACCGGATCTTCATGCCACAGAGCCCCAGGTGGGAGGCCAGTCTGCGCCAGTCATTCCCAGTGACACTGTTGGGCTCCAATAACATCTGCAGCTGCTCAAAGAGCTCTGGGGGCAGCCTGAGGTAGGGAACACGGTATAAACCAAAGGAAGGCTCAGACACCAAAGGCTGGCTGACAGCTCAATCTGTGGCCACACAATCATGAGGTCCTGAGTTTAATAACCAGCACCCACATAAAAAGCCAGTGTGGTAGCACGCACGTGTGACCCTAGCATGGAAGAGAGGGAGACAGGCAGATTCCTGGGACTTGCTGGCCATCTAGAACTCCAAAGTTCCAATGAGAGACTTTATGTCAAAAACAAGATGATGGCTCCTGAGGAACAGTACCCAAGGTTCACCTCTGGCCTCCATTTGCATGCACACATGTGCTTGCACACACCCACAGGAACACACACACACACACACACACACACACACGCAAACACACAAAAGGACTGACTCAGTCATTCTCCATTCTCTTTACCTGCTGGGGGTGCTGAGGCAGGACTGCCAAACACCCCCAGACAACAGCCAAGCCACCTTCACCTCACCTATTGCACGGGGGTGGCTGAGAGACAGGAGGCGGTGCTGCCCAGGACTCTTCCTCTGACGCCTGGAATCTGAGGATCTCCATGTACTTGGTTTCCAAGCCCTGGATCACCAACAGGGACAGGGAACACATGCAGGGGTCATGAGAAACTCCTCCCCCAAGGGGCCCCACTGTATTCCTCGTGACTCTCCTTCTACCTGTCATAGGCCTGTCACCAGAAGATACAGCCCCCACCCCACCCAGGACCATGGACCCTCTGCCTCCAGACTCCAGAACCCCACAGTCAGCTTTAGATTTGCCCCTAAGAATGATAAAAAAAAAAGCCACACAGGGGGCATCCTAAGCTGGCGGAAGGCACCAGCAAGACACAGGACACCGCCCACTAACAGAGAAACTGACTTCCAACTGTCCTCCCCAAATGACAGTGTGTGGTGTCTGCCCCCATCCTGCGAGATGCTACTTTGGTTTTCCAAAGACTCTCAAACCTGACATGTTTGTCTCTTCCCTGTGGCTGTGGGAGGGAGGGAGGAGGAGATAGCTAACCCTTTCCACCTGCTCAAGTCGGGCTTCCTAGTCATCCCCATTGAAGATAGATGGGGACAGTCACCTTGGAGGAGGCCAGGTCTTCCAGATGCCCTAGCTGTCCTGAGCTGGGAGAAAGAGATAATGTAGATTTGAATCGTTTAACTTTCTGATGCATCCATCCATCCATAAAAAGGGCGCAGGGACGGAGGATAACTTGGGGGCCAGCTGGTCTAAGTCCCTTAAAGATCTGACATGGTAACTCATGGCAAATGCTCTCTTCAGCTACTTTGTTTTGTAATCGGGTCCCTGATGACTGTGAACTGGACCCAGCTCCCTGGCCCAGACAGCTCCCTGGCCCAGACTTTCCTCAGGTCCCGCCCTCCCTCTATGCCTCTGAACAACTCACATCCTGGAAGGTATGCATGGTGACAATGATCTCATTGGTCAATGCCGAGCAGTCTTTATTCTCATTGGCTACAAAGAGAAGCAAAATGGGTGAGCCAGGAAAGGGGAGGAGCAGAGGGTGGGGCTGTAGAGTAGGGTGGCTGGGAGGGAGAGCAGGGAGTGTGCAGGGCTCCAGGCCATACCTGCCTTTCTCCGGAAGCAGAAAGAACGGAAGGGGCACTTTCCATGCCAGATATGAAGATGGGGAACCAGCTGGCGACTACTGTCATCCACGTTTTCCCAGCCTGGGGAGAGGACAGAAGCGGAAGTCTTTAGAGTGCAAGGCCTTCTGCAAGTCTTTCGGAGGTTGTGCAGAGGCGTCAGGATGGCAAAAGGCTGGTCTCAAGCCGATGGAGATACAAGAGCTTGAGTGGGCACCTCAAACTGGCCTGGTTTCTATGCTTGTGTTTCTGTAACACACACACACATACACACACACACACACACACCTTCATCAGCCTCTTTTCCTCTACCCCCACCTCTTAAAGCAGCTGTATTCCCCAGAAATGTTCCTGTCCACAACCACACAGAGGATTCCAGAAACACCGTCAGCAGCCCTAGCCTTCAGAAGGGCCCCGGCAGGCAGACAAACGCAGAACACAAATCCCAGTCCGAGGTTCCTCTCGCTTCCAGCCTCCCTCCTCTCATCCTTCCATTCCAGGATGGCTGGCGAGGGCTGAGTGGGAGACAGAGGAACATGAACAAAGCCAGGAGGTCCCCTCAAGGCTGCTGGAAACCCAGGTCCAAGAAATAAAGTTGGGGTTTCTGGATTTCCTGGAAGGCCAGAGGGGAGCCCTGAACCCTCGCTCTCATGGAGCTTTCTATCCCCCACCCTCCGGGGCCCACCTCACCCTCAGAGATGTACTTGAGCATCAGGCACTGGTCTGCTCTGGCCCCAGTGAAGTCGAAGAGCTGGCAGGGCCCACGCATGCGTCCGCCATGGGGCTGTTCATTGGTGACGGCCCACTGCAGGGCGCAGGGGGTATTGTTCAGGAAATAGACACGCAGCTGCAGGTGGGTCTGCCCTGGCGCCAGTGGGGAGCAGAACACTGCCAGCTGCAGCCACTTGCGGGCTGTCTGGCCCAGGGGTGCCTCCAGAACACAGGTGTAGAGGCTGTGGAGGGAGATGATGACAGACACCCACGCATAAGCACCAAAAGGCAGGATCCCGAGGTGCCTCCCACCATGTCCCTGTCACCTACAGGGTCTCTAAGTGGGTGAGGGGAGCACTCCAAATAGGCAAAGGAGGAGGACCCGGTGAGAGACAGAGTGGCCTAAAGGGCCAGGAAGCGAATGGGCCATGATGACCGTGATGTTAATACTGTCAACTAGACAGGATCTGAATCACCATGGACACAAATCTCTGGGCACATCAGTGAGAGAGTTTCTCACGTGAGTTATTGAGGTGGGAAGACCCACCCCGACAGGCGGGATGGGGTTCTGGACTGAGGAAAAGACAAATGGAGCAGCAACAGCCGTCTCTTTCTCTGCTGCTTGACTGAAGAGCAGTATGACCAGCTGCCTCAAGTCCCTGCCTCCGTGATTAACTGTACCCTTGAAATGTGAGCCCAAGTGAGCCCTTCCTCTGTCCGCGTCTGCCATGGGAGTGAGAGAGTGACTAAGACCGTGACTGCTACCTACTGGAGAGGTGAGCCAGTGTGGATTACCTGGCAGCGGAGACTAGTCACGGGGTCCCCAAGATTTGAAGGGGGTCCTGCACATGGTCCTCCTGGGGGTCAACGGATGACAAGAAAACTGGGAAGCAGGGGACCTAAGACCCTAAGGGATGGAGAACAGGCATGACGGGAGCCCTTCCTGAAGAGTTCAGGGGCAGTGCTGGAGTGCATGCAGCACGGGGTAGAGGGAGGCAGCCGGAAAAGATGGGTGTGGAGATGGGACACACTCGCTGCGGGTGTGTCCAACCTTTTGAGACTGGGGCACAATGATGTCATCCACAGTCACACTCAAGAACCATGCAATTAAGTTTCAGAAAAAATGTGTCTCAATATGTTTTAAGCAAGTCTACAGCTGTGTGCTGGGCCTTGTTCTTGGCTGCTTGGGCCGTGTGGGGCCTGTGGACTGTGGGGTTGCACATGCCTGCTAGACAGAGGGATGAGTTGAAACAGCCGCCTCCAGACAGGCAGAGACGTCAGCGGGGCAGAGTCTCAGATGGGGTTCCGATGACAGAAGAGACTGCCATGGGCATTAGAACAGCAGGCCCAGAGGGGGACACAAAGGTCCTAACAGACTGTCAAAGGATCCTAGATGAGTAATGGGCCAGGCAGTTCTAACAAAGAAAAGGAGCTAGACAGAGAGAAAGGACAGTGCCAGAGACAGGCACGGAGCAGGAGGACAGGCCAAGGGACGAGGCCTACCTGAAGTGAGAGAGCAGGATACGGCACTCATCCCGGGAGGTATATGCCCCCGGCCGACCCAGAGGCCTCCAGTGCTTGGCATCCAGCAAGGAAGTGTCGCTGCTGTAGGCACAGGCCTGACTGGGCTGCTGGGCACAGTGCTTGAATGTGAGGGTGCAAGGCTTCAGGAAAGAGGCCCCATGAGGGCCACACGCCACCACAGGACTCACGAGTCCCTGTCTGTGAGACAATGATGGGGCATCTGTCAGGTCCCACACCAGAACCAAGGACACTCTCTCCTGGCGACCCACTGCCACAGCACCTGGAGGGACAAAGGGCTGAGATTAGTCTAGCAAGTAGGAATGTTCTGCCCCTGGAAGGAAGCCAGGCAGAGTGGGCAGGGAATCTGAGCACAAAGCCCAGGACTGAGGGTGCCCAGCAGAACACTGAGAGGTTGTGTGGAATGAGGAAGTCCACCTTGAGCTGACTTAGGGTTCAGTTCTAAAGCAGTCCCCATTTCCTTCCAGAGCCACAGCCACTTGTATGGGGACTTGTGTGACTTTACACATGACAGTCTTCCTTCACTAGGAAAATTGTTGCAGCAGGCTGTCTTTGAGCAAGGTATTTTACTTCCACCTGCAGAGAAGCTGTCCCAAAAGATGTGTGGAGACTCATCTTTGGAGAATACAACTTTGGAATCCAAAAAAGCTAAACTATAAATACAGTTTTCCAAATTCCAAAGTTATCTGTGGGTGGAGCTCAAATGGGGTAGGTACCTCCCTTGCTGCCTGAAGAACTCTGCCAAGAAGGATGCTGGGAGTGGGTTACCTGGTGGGATGAGCAGAGAAATGCCTGTGTTGTGCAGCATCAGGCATCCACCGAGGTGATCCACCTCTCGAGCAGAATACACCAGTAGTTTATGCATCAGCTGGCGCGTGATGGTCTGGCCCCGGGTGGGCGTGTGCAGTTCCTGGTAGAATGCAGCCACCTCCGGTAGTGTAGAGGGTGGGCTCTGCCTTGGGAGCTCATACTCTGGTAACGGAGTGGGTGGGGACACTGTTTCCTCCTCGTCATCTGGCTTCTGGCAGGCTCCTGGCAGCCACCGAGAACAGTGCCGTCGAAGGCACTGAACCAGAAGGAAAGCACTGGCCACAAGGATCCCCACCAACAGGAGGAATTGGAAAGGGTGGACAGAACTCTCCTGGGGGCTCATCCGCCTGGTCACTCCTGCACCCCTGCACCAGCCAAGGCCAAGGGCCTGAGGGGAAAGTGGGTAGTCAGAAGGGCTGGGCTAAGACTTTAATTTGTTGAGGCTGAGGCTTTGATCCCCTACAGGGTTGCTCCCCCTTTTTTCTCCTCCCCCCATGCAGGCGCACACACACACACACACACACACACACACACACACACACACACACGCAAACAGAAGAACCCTCCTGAGCTAGACATGGTGGTACACATCTATAAGTCCAGCCCTTGTGAGGCAGGAAGATTTAAAGTTCAAGGCCAACCTGAGCTACAAACTGAGACACTGTCTCAAAAATAAAGAGCTTCCCACAGTTCTCCACAACCTAGTTACAGCTAAGTAAATACAAGTGCATAAAGAACTTGTATTCTGAGGTAGAGGACATGAGTTCAAAGCCATGTCGATCACTGCACGCGTTAGGATTGTCATAGGCTTGATTTACCTCAGTGTCCTCATCCGTCCAAATATCTGCTTTTGAGTCAGCAGAGATACACACCTGTAATCCTAGCACTCAGGAGGGTCCTGAACTGGAAGCCAGCTTAGGCGACATAGCACCTCAAAAACAAAATTTATCTTTATTTATGAGCACTCATAAAAAAATCTGTAAGGGAAAAAAAGCCCCTCCAATCTCATTGATCTAAAATCCATGTACAGGCTGAGGGCAGAGTGCTCTGATGCACAGGGCCCTGGGTTTGAGTGTGAGTAACAAGTGAAGAAAGTATACTGTGAGAGAGAGAGAAAGAGAAAGAGAGAGAGAGAGAGAGAGAGAGAGAGAGAAAATTATAGAAAAGTGTCTTCAATATGGTATATCATAAAAACACAAGCCAATTATGTAATTTGACATATTTTATTGGTCACATTACGAAGTAATAGTGGGGCTGGAGAAATAGATGGCTCGATGGTTAAAAGTGTCTACTGCTCTTCAGATCTGAGATTCAGACCCCAGCATCCATGTTGGGTGTCTCACATCTGCCTGTCACTCCTGCCTGCTCCATGGGACGCAGCACCCTCTTCTGGCCTCTGTGGGAACCCACCACAGGCATACACACACACAGACATACACAGACATACACACAAGGAATACCAAAATAAATATTTTTAAATAATAATATTTGTATTTAATCCAACACATTCAAAATATTATTTTGGCAGGCAGTGGGTACGAGCTCGTTAGTGACCTATTTCCCTTTGCACTTAGGGCACAGCTCAGCTGGGACCTGCCATAGTTCACACTCTCAGTTCTGTGATGACTCGTGTCTTAGTGGAAGTCTGGAAGGATATACTCCCGACCTGTTCTAGTGATCACCACTGAAAATCACCACAACTGGAGAACACAAGAATGAATCTGGCAGACTCTGCATTGCTTGGAGTTTTCATAGCAAGCGTGTCCTTTGCATGAACGTTATAGTTGTGTGTGTACATGTCTGTGTATGTGGGTGTGCATACATGTGGAAGTCTGATGTCAGCTTTGGATATCATTCTTCAGGAGCCATCTACCTTGTTTTCTTTTTTTTTAGATTTATTTTTATCATTTTAAATTACATAAAGGTGTGTGTGTGTGTGTGTGTGTGTGTGTGTGTGTGTGTGTGTGTGCACATGAGTACAGTTCCCACAGAAACCAGAGGCATCAGATTCCCCTGGAGCTAGAGTGGAAGGCAGTTGTGCACTGCCTGACGTGGGTGCTGGGAACCAAACTCCCGTCTTCTGGAAGAGTAGCAAGTGTTCTTAACCACTGAGCCACCTCTCCAGCCCCACCTGGTTTATTTGTTTGTTTGGTTGGTTGGTTGGTTTGGTTTGGACTGGTTTGTTTTGCTTTGTTTTGTTTCTTTCTTTGTGTTTTGAGACAGAGTCTCTCACTAGGACTTGGTGCCCACCCAGGAGGCTTGGATGGCTGGCCAGTGAGACCCAGGGATCCACCTATCTCTATCTCCTCAGTGCCAAGATTATGAATTCAAGCCACTACGCCCACATTTTCACATGGGTCCTGGGGACCCAACTCAGGTCTCGTGCTTACACAGGAAGCATGCTATCAGTCAAGCCATGTCCCTGGTCCTTGGGGGTTGGGGAGGGGTTGAGTCCTAGGGCTTTGCATTTCTTAATGAGGATGGCATGAGATCATGTGAGAAGTACCTGAGATGATAAAGCACTATCCAAATGTGTGTTTATTTATGCCCCTCCTCCTGCCATAAAAGTCCGAAGGTAGCTCCCAGGCATACATCCAGTACAACATGATCAGCAAAAGTTAAAAGTGGAAGCAAAAATAGAGAGAAAAAGAGGAAGAAGAAAGAAAAAAGTGGGACCTACAGAGAGGCTGAAATGAGGCAGGCCAAAAGCACATGCTCACTGAGGGCTCGCCTGATTACCTGGCAGTGGCAGCCATTAGAAATTCAGAACTTTCTAGCTACCTCCAGGATGAATGTCAGCTTTCCCTGAATCTCTCCCACCCCCTTGTACTTCCTCCTTGAGTCCGTCCTGCTAACTCCCAACACCCACACATGCTGGTGGGGCCGGGCTCCCCGTTCCCTGTGCATTCTGGCCCCTGGCTGTGGCTCCCCGAAGCCCTGGTGATGCTTAAGCCCTTGACTGGCTCACAGCCTCTCCACTGTCAATCTGTCTCTTCCTTACATGCTGTCCCACAGCGTTCTCACTCAAATGAGTGTTTTCTGATCTCCAGCTGCAGACCAGGCACCATGGGAGGCTCCAGAAGTGCAAAGATGTCTTGTTCAGCCCTGGAGGAGCTGCTGAGGGAATGCAATTCCTCCACTTGACAGCTGGATTCCTCGAGGCGTGATGTCCTCTTTCTAAGGAAGCCTCCGTAACTCATCCAGTTCTGCACTAACTGAAAAAGCTCCCAGGATCGCCCTTCTCCTCAGCAGTCAGTGGCAGCTAAGCTTCAACACTTCTTTCCCTCCTGAAGACCTTCAAAGACTTCACTCCCTTCCCAGCCCCTGCCAGACAGGCAGACGCTCCTCCGCATCCTCACCATTGGAGGTTGGGGAGGGACCTGTTTCCCCTGTGTCCTCCCTGAATTGTGCACAGGAGATGGGACACTTGTTCACTTTATCTTGAAACACAACCTTGAGGCCAGAGCCACAACCTTCTTTAGCCAGGCCACTGCAAGACCACTGTGAATCAGGCAGTGGAGGAAGGAAGCTGAGGTGGGTAAGGAAGCCAGCTCCCCCTTGAGCCTCCTGATCCCTCTGCCGCTTTCACTGTTAACAATATTACAGCTACTCAAAACTGTAATAGTAATGGCCTGACTTGTGTCGGACTCACACGTGTCTCCGTGTCACGGGTAAGGAAGCTGAGTTTTCTGCCTGCTGTAGGGACGGAGGGAGGATTCTTCAGCAGGAACTGAAGATGTGCAGAGGTGATGAGTTCAGGACGCCCTCCCCCTCGGGCTTACCCCACTCCTCCTTTGCTCCCAGGTCTCTGGAGAGAATGGCGTCGGATGGAAAAGGAGCAAATGTGAAGAAAGTTCTGTGATAACAGAACTTGGGAGGCTGAGGCAGGAAGGTTAAGAGTTTAAAGACATAAAACGAGACTTTTTCTCAAAGGGAGGGAGGGAGGGGAGAAGGAGGAAGAGGAGAGGGGAGAGGGAGGAAGGGGAGGGGAGAGGGAGGAAGGGGTGAGGAAAGGGAGGGTGGGAAGAGGGAGGGAGGGAGAAGAAAGAAAGAGACTAGAGATGAATCAGTGGTTTAGAACACTGGCTTTCAGAAGACCTGAGTTTGAGTCCCACACCCACATGGGGTTTACAACCATCTGAACTCCAGTCCCAAATGATCGCATGCCCTCTTGTGACCTCTGTGAGCACTACATGATCATGGTGCACAGCCACACATGCAGGCAAAACACTATACACATAAAATAGAAATAAATAAGTAAAAACAGGAAAGAGGGGAAATAGAGCGGGGAGGAGGAGAAGGTGAAGGGGGAGAAGGAAGAGGAGGAGGAACCAGAGGAAGCTAAAAAGGAATAAAGGCATCTCCAGGTTCCATGACGAGTGACATTTATGCCCTGCCCGCCAAAGTTCCAGTGGCAGGGATGGCTAAGAATGAAATGAGAAGGCAATAGCCTTCTTGGGGCCTCTAAAGACCAGAGTTCAAACCCATCCACCCCATCGGGCCAGATCCCCTTGCCCAACGGCCCCATCTGGACAGTCAGTACACAGCACTCCCACAGCGCCCTGGGCCTCAAGGGAGCCTGTTCATCTCTCTGGCCTGCAGCAGTTCAGCTCCTTCTAGCTTGAGCCTGGAGCCCCCTGACCACTTCCAGACTCCCTTGGCCTTCACCCCACCTCTGATCCCAAGAAGGGAAAGGAACCAAAGTTTAGGGGAGTCGCCTGAAGTACTGCAAATTCAGACTCCTCAGAATCCAGTTCTTCCAACTTGTCTGTCTCCAGTCCAGAGCATTCTGGGTAGCACTTCCCCAAAACAAGGGATGTTAGAATACTATCATCACCTGTCCTGAGAACAAAGATCCAGAACCCTCCTGCAAAGGTCTGTTCAGATGCTGTAGACACTCAACCCTCCCCACCTCACTGCTTCTCACCATGTCACCTGATAAACCAGCTGGGTGGCACAAGCCAGTGACCCCAGCTACTCAGGAGGCTGAAGGAGGAGGGTCACAAATTCAAAGTTGTCCTGAGCATACAGAGAGTTCAAGGCCATCCTGGGCAATGCAGTAAGAGTCTGTCTTAAAAAGTAAGGACCCAGCATTGGGGGCAGGGGCAGGGGTGGGGGCGCGCCTTTAATCTCAGCACCTGGGAGGCAGAGGCAGACAGATCTCGGTGAGTTTGAGGTCAACCTGGTAGTGAGCTCCAGGCCAGCCTGAGCTACATAGCGAGACCCTGTCTCAAACAAACAAACAAAAATAAAAGGTGAAGGAGCACTGGGGATGTAGCTCAGTGATGGAACACTTACTTGTCTGCAAGCCTGAGTTTCTGGGTTCAAGCCACAGCACCAGGAAAACAACAAACTACCAACAGAATGAATGAGGCCACACACACAGTTCGTGGCCAGCATTCGTGAACGCGGTACACATTTCCACCAAACACAGAATCATCCCCCCCCCCCCCCCCCCGCTCCCCCGATACCAGCCAGCACTGGCCTTTCTTCTCTCTCCCATGCAGAGGGTCCTCACAAGGCACAGACTAGCTAAACTGACCTGGCTCTTCCCTGGGCCCCTTAGCCATGCCCATCCCCCTGCAGCCGCCCCTGGGGTACTCACCTTAAAGCCAGCTTGCTCTCAGAGGCCACTAGCACATCCAGAAGCAATAGTTCCTTTTCTAAGAAACAGATAGGTCAGCCAGACCTGTCTCCAGGCCAGCAGACAAGTGGCCTTGGGCGGGGAATCCAGGCAGGTGTGGCCTGCCAGTTCCCGGCAGCGTCCTGCCTCCCGGGTCACGCTAAGGAGGGGTGGCTGAGAGTGTCTTTGTCTATCGGCAAAGTCCAGGTGAGGCATGGGAGTCAGTACACTTCTCACGGCAGGTCTGGAAGGAAGGAGGAAGGAGGGCAGCTTTGGTACAGGTCTTGCATCTAGAAGCCCCCTCCTCACAGTGCCCTCTGCTGGTGAGCAGCAGCCCCTACCAAAGGCTGCTAGTACGACCAAGAGGAGGGAACCTTCGCCATAGGTTGTCAGACGACTGACGCACAGAACTCACCTGGAAATCTTGTTCAAACACAACCGCTGTTTCCACAGGGTCTGGGCAGGAGATCTCAGCTCAGAGAAACTTCCGGGTGAGGCAGTGTAGCAGGTCCACGCACCGAGAGTCTCTTTTCAGTCCTTCCTGCATGGGGAGATCACACAGGTACAGTGTGAAACACACCTGCTCCGCACCCCCTCAGAGTTGGTGGGACTCTGCCCTTGGGGATGAGCTGGAGGTAGCACCGACACTCCCAAGGCTCTGAGCCCTGAAGAGCATAGCCCTGGAGACCGCGGTGAGCCTCTAAGGATGAAAGCCCCTAGGGGCAGGAAGTTGTCCATCTGTGTGCTATCTGCCTCTTGGGTACCCAGCCATCTTTCCATGGACTCTTACACTAACTCCATATCTTGGCTTTTATGAACAGCGCTGCAATAAACATGGGAATACAGATATGAAAGTCCGGAAAGAGCTGGGAGCAGAGGGCGGGAGATGCTGGTCGATGGATTGCAGTTTAATAGACTAAGTTCTGGTGCTCTGTGAGACTGCAGTACAACCGTGTGCCTACAGTCGACCATAATGTGCCACGCATTTTGAAATAGTCAGAAAACAGGATTCTGACTGTTCTCACAAGTTCAATAATAAATGTTTGAGGAAATTAATATGCTAATTACTTTGATTTGATCATTACAAAATGTATCCATGTATCAAGACATCTTGCATTATACCCAATAAATATGTAGTTACCGTGCATCAATCAAAAATAAAAAACAATTTTTAGTATTTTTTATTTTTATTTATGTGAATGTGTTTTATGTTTATTATTGTTTTGTTTTATGTTTTATTTATATGTACGTGCCTGTGTGAGTGCATGCCACCTGGATATGGGAGCCTTCAGAGACCAGAAGAGCATCAAATCCCCTGAAGCTGGAGTTATAGGGCTGCTGTGAGGAACTTGATGTGGGTGCTGGGGACTGAGTTTGGGTCCTCTGCAAGAGCCACAAGTTCTGTTAACCACTGAATTGTCTCTCCAGCACCTAAATATAATTTGAGAGAGAGAGAGAGAGAGAGAGAGAGAGAGAGAGAGAGAGAGAGAGAGAGAGACATGGACTGGGAAAAGGGCTCAGTCAGTACAGTGTTTATGTTGCAAGCGCAAGGACCTGAGTTCAAAGGCTTGAATCCACATAAAAGGCACTCTAGAGCTGGGGAGATAGAGGCAGATGGAACCCTGGGCCAACTGGCTAGCCAACCCAGCCGACTTGGTCAGCTCCAGGTCAGGGAGAGAGCCTGCCTCAAAAGAAAATAAATGAAAATAAAAGAGAGGACTCCAACTGAGAGAGTCGGCACTGAAGGCCGTCCTCTGGCCTCCGTGTGCACATAGCATAGTCCTCATCCACACACACACGTGCTCCTGCACACACATGTGCACATATGCACACATAAAAGAATGTATCGAAATAGCTTCCTTGTCTTTCCTCTTTTAGTTCATTATCTCTAGCCGCACATCTCTCTCTCTCTCTCTCTCTCTCTCTCTCTCTCTCTCTCTCTATCGCTCTCGCTCTCTGCAACCCCCTCCCCTCTGCTTCCATTCCTGGGCAGGAGAGTAAGACAAACACACCACAGGGAGCTCCGGTGGGTGTCACCAGGGACCCTGGAGAGCAGCCAGCCCCGCAAAGGAGACGCAAGGAGGGGTGCTCAGAACTCTGACAGGGGACACACAGAGAGGCAGCTGTCTTTGTTACACAAAGCTGTCTGAGTCACACAGAAGACTGGGCCTTGCCAGCAGACGGGGACACTCTCCCCTGTCCCTTTTCGGGGTGGCTGGGAGGAAGTACCAGGCCACTCCTACCCAGATTCCCCACCCACCTCTACGACTTGCTGCTTTCATCTCTGAGACACCAAGTGCTTGGGGGTTGGGAAGACATGCCTAACTCCAGTTTCCAGCCAGGCGGAAACAGGCCAACCAAGAGGCTGTAATCGGGGACTGTGTTCATGGATCGTGAACTAATTTCCAAAGCTGGTGATCGCCTCACTTGGAGACAATCTGGTTCCAGAAGAGCGCTAGGGAAATCTGGGGGCCCTTATCATCCCCAGGGACACAGAGCTGGGTCACAGGTACAGAGACCATGGGTACCAGTAGGGCTGGGCTGTTACAGAAGGTCAGATGTCAGACTCCGAACTCGTCCATCAAGGGGGCCTCCTCCAAAGACCCCTGGATCAAGAAGGAGCTGAGGCAAGGGGCAAAGGGAGGGGAAGAGGATCTGAGCAGCTCGGTGGTGGAGTGCTTGACAGCAGACATAAGCCCTGGGTTCACTTAATCCCTAATATCACACACACACACACACACACACACACACACACACACACACACACGCACACGCACACGCACGCACGCACACACACAGACAGACCAGGGTGTGGGTGTGTGGAAGGAGCCCTCAGACAAACTGCAGCATAGACTCCCCAGCAATGTCACCACCCTTTCCATCTGAGAAAGGCAGAACGGCAGGAGCCCAGCTCCACCCCTCTCCAGTCCCTCACCTCTTCTGCCCTGCACACATCACAGATGATCAGGCATCCGGCCTAGGAGGTGTGTGCCTGAGGTAAGTGAGGGAGGCCTGGGAACAGAAGACAGCATGGCCATGGTCAATGAGGGAGACCTCCAGCACCGGATTAAAAACTAGGAAAAACTAAGACAGGGAGACGGGAAGTAGACCTGAGAAGCAGGGAGAACCAAACAGGAAAATGCACACATGCGTGAAGCTCAGCCCTGTCCCAGTAGTCTCCAGAACCTGTCCTTGACCCATAGCAAAGGGCAGAGCTGTTGGTCACTCCAGACACTGAAAACAATAGATTTTAATTTCTGTCAGATTCCATTGATCTTAGAAGCTGAAATAGCAAGACCAAGTGGGAAGATTGACACTGACCGGGGCCTTGGTTGGAGGAGGGTCTAAACCCTGGCCCTCATGAAAACAGCAAACAAAGACAGCAACATGCAAATGAGAATGACGTTTTTCCATCAGAGACCAGGCTGTTGGGTCCTTGGGAGTCAAGCCACAAGAAATCTGGACACCTGTGTTTGCAGACCAGACCTATGGGAATGGGGAGGCGCAGACTGCATCTCTGAGGCGCCAGGAGCAGGTGAGAAGAAATGCTTCAGAGAAGGGGATCGGTCCACAGCGTCCGTTGGCCATGCCTGAAGCTGGGCAGAGCAGCCTGGGTGGGCCTCTTGAGTGCGCCAGTCTGGTGTAATGAGATAAGATGAGTGAGGTAACTGGGGGTTATAGCCGGCACAGCAATGCCTGGCTCCTACCCTCAGGACATGTGACTTTTCCTGGGGAGACACGGACAAACATCTATTCACCTCAGAAAACGCACTGACAGAAAAATCAAAGAAATGGCCCCCCCGCTAAGTCCAGCCTCATAGGCGTCCCCACTCCCTCCAGGATGCCACTGTCAGCTGCAGTGAGGCGCAGTCCTTGAGACCCTTCAGGCTGGCTATCTGCCTGGCCAGGCGCTGCCTGTGGTGGGAGATGAAGATCAAGCCTGGTCCTGACTTCCAGGAGTCAGACAGCCATAGAGAGAAGGAAGCCTTTGACTCAAAGCAAAGACGAACGCTGAGCTGTGCTCCCCCTGTGACTGAGCGAGTGGTGAATGTGGGGAACATAAGGCGTGGATGCCAGAGAATGGCAAGGGGGTGGTGGCTGGAAAGGGCTTGAGGCAGGGGGATCTCCAGTGAGGAACTCTGGCTAGGGAATCCTCAGGTTTGAAGGCCCAGGAGGGGGACAGAGGAAGGCTCATCCCAACATGTTCTCTGCCTCCCCAGATTTTGCCTCTCTGCGGTGAATGCTGCTTCAAGGGCCTGTCTTCGTGGGTGTGCCCCTCCTGGGACCCATCCTGATTTGCATGTTCACTCATCATCAGACATCCGGTTGGTGTGAGGATGAGAGGAAACTGTCTTGGTGCCCACCCCACAAGGTCATATTGCTTGTGTGGACAACCATCTACTCTGTCATGGGGTGAGTGTGTGGCCTTGGTACCTGCAGGGGTAGAAGCAAATCTCCCTGTGTGTGAGCTTGTGCTGAATACCGGCCTCCAAATGGGTGGCACCCCATTGTTTCTCTTCGAGTAGGGGTCCCCACAAACAGAAATGCCCTAGATTCCAGCAAGCCCTCCGCTTCCCTGTCTCCAACCCTCTCAGCCTTCT